>PVJH01032612.1:0-22469 GCA_004026705.1 Nesogale talazaci | reverse complement strand
AGGATCTGCTTCTGAACAGTCCTGACCTGGAAAACCCTTCAAAGGAGCACATAGACGGGGGTCTCCATGCATCTGAATTGTCTGCGAGACAACTAGCCACACCAACCAAGTAAATCATCCAGATTCACGGCAGCACAAAGTACAGACAGCAGGTAGAGGTCGGGTACTGGGGTAGAGACACACAGGTTGGGCAAAAAAGGTTGAAGCCTAAGTATGAAGAGCCATGCACATCGATAATGAAAAAACGGGTAGCATATTTATTGTTATTATTATTGTTTGTGGTTATTAGGTGCCAAGCTGGGAGAAAATGAGACTCTCTATTCTTGTAAAAAGGTTACAGTCTCAGAAGCCCACAGGGAGAGTTCTACCCTGTCCTAAAGGGTCACCATGTATCAAAATTGACTCAAGGGCCGAGTGGAGCAGACTCAGAAAGTGAGGCTTAGAGATGGTCTGCAGTGCAGACAAGAGCACAGAGATGGCCAGCCGGGGAGCCACGGTGCGTATTCAGGGGCTCTGACTGTGTGTGGACCACCTACACTGGTCACCACCGCGGATAGACAGGATGGAGCTGGTAGACGAATATCACATGATTTAAAAAAAAAAAAAAAGGAATGTCAGAGGAGCAAAAAGAGAAGATACTAGAGCAGGGGAAACCTGAAGACTATAAATGACAGTTATTGGAGGTTTAAACAAAGGAAATACGCTTAAGAGAAAAGACATAGAGAAGTCAATATGGGAAAGAATGCATGTTTTTAAAGTTGTTTTACTTTTCGTATTTTCTGCTTCCTTTTGCTTGAGGTTTTTCTGTTTGATTTTGTCATTGCTGGTACCTTTCTGTTGCTGTTCTATTTGCTTCTTGCTTGGTTCTATATGATATTCTGTACATGGAATCCAGCATAGAAAAATCTAGAGAGATAGTAACTGGGTTTAAAATTCCCTAGAGGTGCCGCAGGGGGGACCCGGGAACTAACAATAGTGAGTATGAGGCAAGAATGCTCTCACATTGATTGTGGTACTGGTTGAACAACTGTTCTTAATATAATTGAAATATGGCACCGTTGCATAGGTGAATTATATGCCGATAAAAGTATTTAAAAAAAACAGAATGAGAATAAGAACACAAGAAGGACTGTGGCAGATTGGCTGTAGAAGACCAGGAAAAGAAAATGTGAAAGGTCATGCCGCATTTAGGAAAGCAGTTTAGGAAGCCATTGCTTTGACCCGCGGAGCTGGGGGAAGAGGCTACATACACTGTTGTCTCTGAGGTCTAGCTATGCTTGTTCTTGGCATTAGATACCATCACATCATTTTGGACTCAGAGTGACCTGCTGGGTGCCAGTGGGGCTGGATTCGATGACTTAGCACCAGAGGAGAACAACCACAAAGGGTTTTCTTGGCAGTGATCTTTACAGAACCAGAACCCCCAACCTTTCTTCCACAGAGCCACTGGGTGGGTTAAAACTGCCTGTGACCCTATGTGCCACCAGGACGGCTTGTGACTATGTTTGGGACCACCGTAATTGTTGTGGGATTTATTAAGGTCTCTATTTAAAAAAGGATGCTATGTGCAATGCCATTATCTATTTAAGTGTAACTATGGAACTGAAAATAGACTTGTCTTTCCAAAGCACTAAGCATGCTTTGATGTACTTCTGCATCTCATTATTGTGGGCATGAGGAGGTGCACCATTGGATTTCATGCATGAAAATGGTGCCCTTTGGAGGAAAGCCCCCACTCCCACCCCTTGACTGGTCTGCACAGCCTGGCCACCTGGATCCTGTGTGCCGAGGGAGAGGTCAGCAGCAGCCTGAGTGAGGAGGAGGACTTCCCAGATGGGCAGCTCATTGAATCTTGGCACTCTCTGGCCATCTCCCCAAGCTTTATTTAGTTACAGCTGGAAGGGCCCTCACCTGATGTTGAGTGTGGAGCCCAGAGAAGGTAAAATAGCGCATTGCAAGTCACACAGCCAGACAGAGCAGGCTGCAAGACCAAGGCTCCAGGTGTCCTCTTTTGAGTAGTCTGTGCTCCACCACCTACCCACAGGGTGGAGAGCTACCTAAATCATAGCATCCTAGGAGCGAGGAGAGCATCTATGATAATTCCTACTGATGGCTCTCAATTTTCAGATTCTGAAATCAGAAGCCACACAAGTAGTTAAGGTAGCCGTCCAGTGACTTGGCTGGCAGATAACCAGGTGCTTCAAGGGCTCCACACACTAATTTCAACAGAGAAGAACATGAGGCATTAGTTAGCATTGATATCCTTGGGGAGGTCACCTGCAGCACCCACAGTCCCAGCCCCGTAGATCTACGCTTCCATCCCTACCTGGGAAAAACAGGAGAGTTGGTTCTAAAATAACATCTTGATCTCAACTTTTCTCTTCTCTAAACCGAGGTCTTCTTAGAATGGTTTTGTGAGTGTGTTGACTTTATGGGCAGTTGGTAAGTTGATACACTATGGAAGAAAGGTCTGGCAATTCACTCCCTTGACTATGACTTGCCAAGAAACCCCTCTGCAGCATCTCTACACTATCCAGGGGACTTGTCTCCATGAAGTCAACTCCACCGGAAGACAGTGTGTGGTGAAAAGGTGGCCCAGGCTTGGGGCTCCAGCACCCTGCCCTGTTCTCCCGGTAAAGGTGTGCAGGACAGGGCAGCATTGTTACCTGTGCCAAGTCTGCCAGAGCCACAAAGAGACATCTGGTCACTCATAAAACCTCAGGAAAATTTCATTTAAAAGAGTAAGAGGAGCCCTTCAGTGTGGCTGTTGGTTGATCTCAGTAGAACATGTGCAATCTCTCAGTCAGTCCAGGAAGAGAGTGCAGAGAAAAGGATCCACGCTTTCTCTCAGACCACAATCCTGCACCTGGAACAGGTAGACTATTGAGCCTTTGGAGTTACCAAAATGAGGAGGTCAGGTCAGGCTGTGTGCCTGGTAGTGATGATGAATGGCACTGTAAGGAGGCAGTGTGAGTCGATGACATTTTGGGAGAGGAGTTTTGCTCCAGTCAGGTCACCCGTATGCAGTGCAACACACCAGACCAGACTGAGAAGAGCAGATTGTATCATGGGAAGATATGGCTGTACAATTGGGTGGTAGTTGACCAATGTGCATGGAATAAACTGATAGATCTCACTTTTATATCCACTTACTGGGCCATTGTGCTAAATACTAGGGACACATGACTGAAGAGGAACCAGGTCTCTATCCTGGAAGTCTTAATGATCTAGTGAAGGGTAGAAACAGATGGACACTTATTGACAATATGTGAAAAGGTCTACAATGGAAGCATGAAGAAAGTTATTTGGGGTTGAGGGGCAAAAGCAACTCACTCCATCTGGAGGAGAAAGATGCTCAAAAAGTAACAAATGGGTTGACTTTGTACGAGATAAAGTTGCCAGGTTGGAGGAATGACATTCCCAGGAGCAGGTGCAGCAAGCTTGAAGCCAGAAGGAACAGAATCTTCAGCTCCTAGCTGTTGCTTCACAGGCAGATAGATGACTCACAACTCCGGTTGTTTTCCCGCCCAAAGGGAGGACTTAGGACACATTCATGATTCATTCTGCTAGTGCTGACACTTAATAATTGTTCAGTTATGGGCTGGTGGATGAATGAGCAAGAGGTTAGGAAAATAAGACAGGCTTTTGCCTTGCAAAAGTAGAATGAAGTCCACTTTCAACAAGCTAACTAGAATGAACGCAACTAAGTGTGTTGTTCTCCAGCTAATTCTCATTTGCGGTGATTCCATGTGTGTATCCTCTCACCACCCTTGTTCAATCTGTGTGCTGAACAAATCATCAGAGCAGCTGGATTCTGTGAAGAAGAATGTGGCATCACAATCAGAAAGGCTTATGAACAACCTGGCATATGCAGATGACACCACTTTGCTTGCTAAAAGTGAAGAGCACTTGAACCCTTTGCTGATTAAGATCAAAAACCTCAGTGTTTGGTATACATAAGCAGGCAACGTGAAGAAGATTAACACCTCACAACTAGACGAGTAGGTAAAATCATGATAAATGGAGAAAAGCTTGAAGTTGTGAAGGACTGTGTCTTGCTTGGATACAGAATCAATGCTCCTGGAAGCAGGAGTCAAGAGCTCAAAGGACGCATCTCATTAGGTAAAGTTTCTGCATGAGACCTCTGAAGAGTATTGGAAAGCAAAGAAGTTACTTTGAGGACCAAGGCGTGTCTGACCCAGGTAATGGTATTTTCCCATTGCCTTATATGCATGTGAAAGTTGAACACTGAATAAAGAAGACTGAAGAAGAAGAAGAAATACCTTTGAATTATGGTGCAGGTGAAGCATATTGAAAATACAATAAACTTCCAGAAGGGCAAACTTATCTGTCTTGGAATAAGTAAGGTCAGACAGCTCCTTAGAAGTAAGGATGGGAAGACTTTGTCTTACATCTTCTGGACATATCGTCAGGGAAGTCTGGACATATTGGTAAAGTAGAGGGGCAGTGAAAAAGAGAAAGACCCTCAACAAGATGGATTGGCAGCAGGCCTACAACAATGGGCTCAGGCATAGAACAATTGAGAGGATAGTGCAGGACTGGGCAGTGTTTCATTCTTGTGTGCACAGGGTCATTATGGGTCAGAACCATCTTGATGGCACCTACACACCACCATTTGTGGTAGTGACATAATCTGGTGTCATTTTAAGATTATGAAGAGTAAAGGGGTGGAGTTTTACCTGTCAATCAGGTCACCACTTGATGACCTCATTTGAAGGCAAGAAGGAGATAAATAGGTCACTGAAGGCTAAATACACACATTCTCCTTGGAAGACAGTCCTATTGACAAGCCACATGAAGTTATGCTGATCCCTGGAACTTGAGGAGTCATGTGGAGACCCACACCAGCACTGAGATGCTTCCCCACCCCTGAATCCACAAGACTTTTCACTCACTGGCTTGTGTTCTTCCTGCATTCACTGTCATTGCATGTGTTGCATGAGTCTGAAGAGGAATTTACAGACTGGGATTGGACATATGGGCTAATATTGAACTTATGGGCTTGACTTGGACAAGGCTGGGGTGCTTTCTCAACATAAAGTTGTTCCTTAATATCATGTTTTTTTATACACACAAGTGCCTATGGATTTGTTTCTCTAGTCAAACTAGACTAATACACCATGTATGTCAGAGTAGAACTCTGCTCTGGGATTTGTAATGACTGGGTTTTCAGAAGTTTCAAGGTGACTCTGGATGGAGTCAAACCTCCAACCTTTAGGTTATCAGCCACACATGTTGACTTTTGTAACTACCCAAGGACTCCATGGAGCTAAAATTGACACTATTAAATAACTTATTCCCACTCAATTGCTTACACAATGGAGAACCTCAGAAGCATTTCTGGCCCACTATGTAACTTCTTGCCATCCCTCTCAGCATTGTCAAAGCATGGTAATTATTGGTCATTAGAGGGTTCCAGTTTCTCACACAAATTTCCACTCACCTTGGACAACCACCTTGGAGCATTCTGCTATGCCATTTTTTTTTTCAGAAAAAACTCATTGTTTGAATCTCCCTTCTTACAAGGAAAGGTCTTATGCTGTCTGCGAAATTCTATTTTCATCTTAAATGCTCAGTTGGGAACTTTAAACTTTGTTTTGCGAACTCATTTGTAACTGAAGCTGCATAAAAACCATATGATCCAGATTCTATAAATTTTCCAGCTAGCTTCAGAAAGTTCCACTCCCAAGAGCTTCAGCTGTGGTATTTGACACAGCCACATGGTGGGAAGGTGTTGAAGTTCTCAGGGTCCACACAAATAGTACTTGAGACTGAAACACCTCCACAGTCATGATTGGGGCGTGCCTTTCCATCCCTCTCTTCCTCACCAGTCCTTCTGGTTTTCACAACAGGGTAGGAGCTCAGGACAGACGAGGAAACAAAGAGGCACTCCCCAGAACTTTAAAAGATACCACAGAAATTCCCTCATGATCTCTCCCTGTAAAGTCTGCGAAATAGTATCATGTACGGTCCATCTGCCATGCACCAAACTCTAGGGCCACTGCCCATCTATCAGTTGCCATCCTGTTGGACCTTGCATGTTGCTAAGATTCTGGACCCCTTCAGTCTTTCAAATACCAGAGAGGTCACCCTGGGTGACAGAGTTCAGCAGAGCCTTCAGAGTAAGACAGAGGAGAAACTTTAGGCCCAATGATATACATGCTTAAGAAAAATAGCCAATGAACATATTAAGGACCACAATATTGTTCAACATCATACTGAAAGATGCCTCCCCTTGGGCTGGAAGATATCAAAACACACAGAGTCTGCAATATTGAACTCAGGCATCCCGATAATCATGAAGACTCCTGTCCATGGGGCCACTGTACAACAACCAGCAACACCAACTCACTCTCTTTTGAGATCCAGGGACATCGTTAGTCATCATAGTAGCTGGGGGACTTGTAGCAAGAACAGAGGTGTCCAATAATTCGTGATACATAGCACTGTCCCATACAAATGCCAAGCTTTCTCCAATACAAAAGCCAACAGCGCCTCCAGTGAGAAGCAGCTAGATGGGTTTCCCATCAGTGCTCTCTGCAGCACCATTTCCAACTTTCCAGGTCACTCGCCCCAACTCTTTTACTCTTGATCTTCCCCTGGAGCTGCTCAAGATCTCTGATGGTCTGCTCCCCCACACCCTGTGAATGTTCTGCCTTAATTTTAACTGGCTACGGACTTCTCTTGTTTCACTATCCAGTGAGTACTTGGAATGGCGGTGCATTGCTGAACTCCCTTGTTCTCTTTGCTGTTTGGGAAGAGGTCGATACTTTCACTCCACCAAAAAGGAAAGAGAAAGATGACCTCTATCCAACATCATCATTCTGTTTTGTCCTATCTTCATTCCTTGTGAGTACAAAGAGGACATGATTATCACACTTTCCTTTCTGACTCACAATGTTCTTTTCCACCTTGCAAGAAAGTACTTCACCCCTGATCGTGGCTGGGTTTGTTTCCAGTCCCCTTCTTTTTCTACCTCTCCTTCTGTGGTAGTCCAGGGAGGCACTAACATGTGTATAAGAGCTTTATATACAGGAGTAATTGAATATTGAGAAAATATTCCAGCCCATGTCTGATATTAGCCCTTACGTCTGATGCCAATCTACTACTTCCTCTTCAGATTCACGAAACACATGCAATGATGCCAAATGTAGGAAACTCACAGACCAGTGAGTGGAAAGTCTTGTGAATCCCATGGTGGTAGAGGCATGTCAGCACTGGCAGAGGTCTCCACATGGCACCTTCAGCTGTAGGACTCTAGTGAAGCTCCATGTGTCTTGTCAGCAAACATGTCTCACAGGGAGTGAGCCTGTGTCCCACCTCCAGGGAGTTATTTATCTCCTTTGCACCTCCAAATGAGGTCATCAAGCTGTGCCCAGATTGACAGGCTAAGTCCACTCCTTCAGTCTTATTAAGTCTCAAATTGACAGCAGATTATGTAATTACCCTCTCTCCCTCCCTCTCTCCCTTTCTTCCTTGTATTCTTGCTCCATTGCTTGCTTATAACCATAACACATTCCTGTGTGCTTAATTGTTTGGAATATACATTCAATCATAGCTCTAAACTTATCTCAGAGTTTGTCATTGCCATTCTTGTCCATTCATTCCCTCAGCTTTTCCCTTCCTCTCATTTATACTGTCTTCTGTATGGAGTCCCTTTACTCCTCAGAGATCTCCTAGAATCTTCCACTCATTATCCAACTGCTACCCAAAGACTTTTTTCTCTCTACCATTCTCCTGTACCCTGGTTTCCTGTGTTTGTCGACTATGAAGATTTCTTTTGGTAAATTTCCATGAAAGGCCTGGAGGGGCAATCACTTCTGATCCGGGCGAGTCAGCCCTTCCTTTTTCATTGGCGGTTTTGGTAGTATCTTAGGATCAAAGTAATTTTCTCTCAGAATTGTAACCATTGTTCCCATTTTCTAACGAGATCCCTGACACCATTTTGATTCTCATTCCTTGGAAGATGGTTTATTTTGTGTTTCCTTTTGAAACCAGTACTCGGATTTTCTGAAATGTCACTATTCTGCATGAAGAGAAGCAATTAGGCATGATGAAGTCTTTCTGAGAAATAGTTTTCTAGAATTTCCTGGAAAGACAGCTCCCATCCACTTCTTCTCTGCTCTCTGGACCTGTAGTCAATGAATATTGCAACTCATGCACAGATCAACTGTGTCTTGTGTGTTTCCATCTTCCGCCTCTGTTCTCTCTTCTGAGAAATAATTTCAATTCCATCTTCAAACCATTCTAGGGAATGTCTTACTTTTAGCCTTTAAGAATTCATTCTTGTTCCTTGATTCTTATTCATAGAAGATTTTTCTGATCTTTTGGTCTCTTTCTTGTTGGTTTTTATTTGCTCTTGCTCTTATTTTTATCATGGTCCATTCTAACAACTATACAAATACCTTTTAAGTTCTCTTTTTAAAGTGCCTTGCACAAGAAGGGTGGTCCCTGGCGTAGACTGTCCTCTCTCAGTCTCTTAACCCTTTTTATATTGCTGCCAGTTTTGTAATCTCAAAAGTTTGGTCATTCTTGATTTTTGTATCATATGTATGAGTAAGGTAATGAAATGGAGGCTAGGATGGCATTCCCTGGGTTTCAGAAAGGCATATTTTCTTCCTCTGAATGGGATCTTGGCCACCTGAATCGGCCATCTCCAGTAGCCAGCTCTTTTCCTGAAAGCTGGTGAAGTCAGCAAACAGAGGAGTCCAGGCCACCCATGCCTTCTCTCCTCCTCCCCGCCCCGCTTCCCGGAAATACCAGGAAGCTAACTCCTGCCTTGAGGAAACCAGTGCCCTTCCCACTGATTTGCTCATCTGCTGGAGAGCAGGCTTTTCCTTCTAGCCTAGGGCTGAAACCACTACTTCTGGGTCTCCATAAATATCAAGGAGGGGAAGGAAAGGGGGATATTTGTCTCAGCTGCTGCTCCAACGTAGTCCTTTAATCACTCCCAGGACTCCCCTGGCCTAGTGGTTACACGCTGGGTTGCTAACTGCACATTCAGCAGTTCAAATCCACTAGCTGCTCTGAGAAAGAAGAGCAACAAAGCAAACTCACTGCTGTAATGTAAGGAAGACTCACGGTGACCCAACGTAGAGCAGGGCTTTCCTCCACGGAGCTGCTGGAGGTGCAGGTGCAGCCCAATGCTTAACCACGGCACCATCAGGGTTCTGCCAGGAAACAAAGGCAGGGCTCTCTGCTCTCTTAAAGAGTTAGGATCTCAGAAAGATGGAGGGGCACCTCTGCCCTGGCCTGTGCACGGGGTGGCAGTGAGGTGGCCTGGACTCAATGGCAGTGAGTGTTCTGACGGCCACTGCGGTATTTGATCCTCATTTGGCCAGTGGCAAACTTGGACTCTCTGAGGGCTGACCCTTCCTGTGTCATATTTTTATTGCTCAAGACCCAGGGCATTTATGTGATTCTAAAATAGCTGTGTGCACACGCATCTATGTGCACAGATGTATCCGTATCTATCCGTCATTCTATATCCCATGATTATAATGCAGGTGTACTCTAAGCATGTGAAAGTTGGACACTGAATAAGGAAGGCTGAAAAGAATAGGTGCAGCTGAGCTAGAGTGCTGGGGAGGAATTGTGAGAGTGCCAAGAACATCCTGGAAGAAGGACAGGCAGAGTGTCCCTGAGAGGCAAGGGTTGTGAAACTGTGACAAGGCAGTCAGCGTGCTCAGGAACACAGACGGGCAACAAAGGAGAGGAAGGCCCTCAATGAGATGGGCTGCCACACTGAGCTCAAATGTCTTTTCGAGAATGGTGGGCTCAGGACGAGACACATTTTCACTTGTTGAACTGAGGGCCACTGTGATTTGGAGCTGACTCAACAACACCTAACCACACAGTCACAAATGTATAGTTGTAGAACGAGAGTCGGTGGTGGGATTCAGCGGGTTTGAAATGACTCAGCAGACAGATGCAAAATTGTGTGTGTGTGTGTGTGTGTGTGTGTGTGTGTGGTGCGGGAAACTTGTTAAAATAGCACTTGCAACTAGGGTTCTCTCTAAGTGGGTGGCTGGGCAGTCACCCAAAATGGAAACCCTCACTCTTTGTGATTGTTCATCTGGTCAGCAACATTTTCTAAGTGCCAGCAGTAATGTTCACTCCATCCACAGATATTTTTAAAAAATCAGATGGAAATGTGCATTTAATATTATTTTACTCATTTCATAAACTCATCTTACTTTTACTGAAAATACTACAGCTTTATTCCCTTGTGTGTGTCGCCTCAGAAAACAAACATATCAGTGCAAAGAGATAAAGTGCCAAACAACAGAGGGTGACCTGCTGTCATTCATTTCAGCTTTGTGGCATGCCCCAAATTTCTCCAAGGCATTATGCGTGGATTACACAATGCCTGGAAGTCTTCAAAAAGGTCAAAATATTGTCAGAATAATTGCTGTCAGTTCAGCAGAAGTGAGAAAGATTTTCCAAAGATGAACTTAATAAGCTCAGAGAAAAGAAGCCGCCTGTTTCTAGTATATCAAACACAAGGATTATCATCTAATTGACCCATCTCTCAAGGAAGGGGACCTTAGTCCTACAGTGAAATGATGGAAGGGTAAATCGCGCAAAGTTTATAACAAGTGAGGACATGAAGACAAAGGCAATATGGAAATATCTTCGATTACAGGTGTATTGTTTTGTTGGCTATTATTTACTATTTTTCATTGATATTTTAAAACCCTTATGACACAGTTTAGTTTATGTCCCTCTTTTATCATCCTTCTTTAAGTATTAGCTAAATGAAATAACAAACTACCTTTCAGTCTATCAGTTCTTGCAAACTTAAAGTGGTCGTTAGAGAGGCAAATCGGTTGTTAAATTATTTGAACTGTACCACTGCCTCTACCTATACCTGTACCAGCACTTGAGCCCATACCTATACAGTGTGTAAGCTTCAATTTGTTGCTGGCTCTAAAGTGCTTAACCACTGAGCCACCAGGACTTCTCTATGAGGGGTCTTTAAAAAGTTCATGGAGAATTGAAACGAAGATATAAGAGAATGTTTGAAGTGCTTGCATGTGTGTGTGCACATACACTAGCTTGTAGAAACCATCCTTTAGCAAAATTATTAAAAGGTGCAGCTCCTCTTTCTCAGCATACCCTCTAGCTAGGTCTGCACACATCTGATGGAAGTGTTTCCTTCTCTCTAACCTTTCCCTGAAGAACTCTGCCCTCTTCTATTTCCACATCACCCCTACACTTTACAAAGTTAGAGTAGACACACAGTGCCTTATGTGTCTTCGGTTCTGAGCACTGGCAGCCCAAGGAACAAACGTAGGCTGTCCGCCTCCACCTGGGTGTGGAACTAGTTAAACTCACACAGAGTGAGTTAGGTGGCTCACCTGTAACCAAATGCAACTTTGGGAAGAGTCAAGAAATGTGTGCTGAGGAGATAGGTTGGCCTGGCTCATGGAGAGTTCAGCGGCATCAGAACTGGGAATTTAGCCAAGTCTCCTCTAGAGTGAAGCATGTGTGGAAAGGGCATCTAAGATGTGGGAGGTGAGTGTCCCTAATGGGAAAGAGGACCCAGCTAGTTCGAAGCTGTGACGTCAGCTCAGAAGGTCATAGCGACTGTTTTCAAGAGCTGATTATGGCAGTGAACTCCTGGGGCTCTCCCCATGGCAGAGATCAGGGTGTGCTGACGGAGGGATTCAGAAGCACATCGGGCTGAACCTCCTGATCCAGGTGGGCCTGGACTCCTCTGCTGGTGCTCACACAGTTTTTGCAAGACTACTGCAGTGTTTTACTGAGGAAATGATTGTAGTTGTTTCTGAGCAAACATATAGCCCATTCGGACTGAAAGAACTCTGATTGTGAATCTGGTTTAGAATCTGTGATATATTTATATCCATGACATCATGCTACCTTGCTAGTACCTAGAAGTAATCCATCAAAGGGCTGCCTGTTGCCCTGCATTCTCCTGGCTGTGTCAGGCAGGGTTCTCTTATAGAAATAAAACCAGGACACTAGTAATTCTTTTTATATATTTATATAGAGAGAAAGGTATATAAGATAAGAAAGAAACCGTTAACTATCTATAAAGCAGTACAAATTGCTCAGTGCAACTCACTTGGATGAGACAGCTAGAAGATGGTAGTCCTTCAAGTCTTGAGGGCCACTGAGTAGTCCTCTGTAAAGCAATTCAGGCTATGTGGTCACAGGCAGCAAACAGCAGAGCAGGTCACCAACAGTCAACCAGATGACAGAGTCAGACAGTCCCCCACTCAAGAGATGTATATCCCAGGAGTGTGGTGAAGTAGGGCTTGAAGGAACCTCAACTCACAGCCCCATAGTCCACGATTAGGTGTCCCATGGGTAGTATTGCTTGGAGGTTGAGGCACAGGACCAACAAGTCAGCTGTGTAGTCCAAAGATCCGAAAGCAAGAGAGAGGGTGGGACTCACTGAGCCCTTCCTATCTCTGCCCTTCAAGTCATCCCATGTGTTCATTGGCCATGCCGTCACAACACACCCACCAATCTTCTGTGGCCATCCATGTTGGCATAACAAACCTACCCATCACACTAACAGATCAGCAAATATTGTTCTTGTCAACTCTGAGAACTCAAGGAGGAAAAACTCCAACTGTGAAGCCTAGAGCAGGTCTTATGAGCGAGATATCAGCAAGTTCATGCACAGTAGAGAAGGACACTTCTGCAAAAGTCCCGTCTACCCAACGCATAGGTGAGAAGAAAGCAAGGAAGAAGAAAGTTAAGTCAGAATAGAGTGGCCCTTTTTTTCCCCTCATCAATTAAAGCAGTTTTTTAGATTGTTGGTTTGTTTTCCTGCAAGAGAATGGACAGCGGACGCAAAAGGCCAGATGACATTGGTATTTTGTGTTGTGGTAACCCCCGAGAGAGAAGCGAAAGCTTGTTAGATGCTTCACATCAGACTGGTTCCTAAAACCCAACCCTGTCTTCTCCCAGTGACTTTAGTGGAAGTTATTTCTTCCGACAAAGAACCATCCCAACAGAGAATGCAAAGGAGCACACGGTTCTTATGCAAGGAGAGCCCTCTTCTCCAGCCGTTCTCTGGCATCAAAAGAACTCAGTCAGAAGGGGGAGAGCTCAGAAGCAAGGAGAAATTCTTCTCCCTGGAAATTTGATGGCTTTTGAGGTAGATGGCTCCCATTTCTGTTGCGTATGTTTCTGCTGGCAGGCAATGCTTGATAATGTTAGGCCAGCACCAAAGAACGGAGTTTTGGGGGAGGAAAATGATCACACAGAGACTCCACTGTTGAATATTGCAAAAGCTTAGGGGCAGGGGCTGAAGGAAAGCCAGTGCTGAGCCTCATTTCTTCTTCTGAGCTGGCTCCCGTGTGCTTCCTGCCTTCTCCACCATCCTTGAGGGAAAAGGTAGCATCCACGAAAAGTCTCGGAGCTCCAGGCCCAAGGCATCCAGGAAAGTGGCTCCCAACAGGTTAAATCGAGCTGCCTGGAAGGCTCCTATCATCAGAACGAATTGGTTTAATAACCTCCATTGCTATGCTTCCTGTTTTACTTCTTGTTTTGTTTTTCTTTTCCAAATTAGCCGATCTGTTTGCGAATGAAAATTCCCATTGAAACACCAACCACTGTAGGGGTCCAGGTGGCACAAATGGTCAGGTCCTGCAAGGTTGCTGGTTCAAATGCACCCACAGGCACTTCACATTGAAGGTCACCATCTTGAAATGCCCCCCACACAGGGCTATTCTGCACACTCGAGGCCCTCACGAATCAGAAAGGGCCCAATAGCAACAGCAAAAAGCAAGAGAACAACAACAGCAAAAAAGTTAAAGGACCTCTTTCCAATGCAATGTACACAGGGAGGCCTAACACACCTACACACACACACACACACACACACACACGACCTCATAATTAAGAATTCTTGCTAGCGATAGCTCTCTAGAGTGTCTCACATTCCCATGATTTCTAATGTCTGTATGTATCTGCGTGAGTTTATACACATAGCAGCAAAATAGAGTGAGCGTCCCAAGAATCCTTGGAGGGCACGTTTCTGGCAGGACACACTGCAGATGTGAGTTCATTGAAGCGAGGTCTCCGTCAGGGAGGCCGCTCTTCTGGGATAGAGCTCACAACTGGGCTCACAGTCTCATGGAGCTGCTGGACCCATGAGAAAGTTACTTTACTTCAGTGGTTGTTTTGCTTTGTTCCATTTTTTCTCTTTAACTTTTGTTTTCTGTATTGTTGCTGAGAAGATACCCAGTCAAATATACACTCCCGGGCTGAGACCCAGTGGTTGTGTGCGGGACTGCGGCCCACTGGGATGGAGGTTCGATTCCAGCTCCACAGGAGCAAGGGCTGGGCCTCCTACTCCCACCACCAGAGGGCAATGATGCCTAAAAAAACTAAAAAAATACATACATATACGCTCTCTCAACCATTTCCACTTGTCTAATTTAGTGGCGTGTATAATCTTCCAGTGTACAGCCCTTCTCACCCTCTGCTCTGAGTGGTTCCACTGTCAAGCTCAGTGCCCCCAAAGAGTCCAATTTCACCTTTCCAAGTCGCTGTGGTCACTTTTATCCAATCTAGATAGTTCTCAAAAGAGTAGAATGCCCAAGACAGACATTTTATACTTGTGGAGCTTAACTTTAAGTTTAGCTTTAAGAAAACTTCAGAGGGTATTGAAGGTTTAAAAATCATTAAGGGTTCATGGGGGAGAGGCGAGGGGAGGGATTGGAAATATGGGGAGTTGGTACCAGGGGCCTAGGTAGAAGGAGGATGTTTCGAGAATGATGATGACAACGAATGTGCAAATGTGGTCTGCATACAATTAATGATGCATTGATTGTGGTAAGAGTTGTATGAGCCCCAATAAAATGATTTTTTTTTAAATAAAAAGCATTTATAGTGAGGGCTCAAGTAAAAATATTTTGAAAATGATTTCAATATATGTTCAAATATGCTTGCTACAATTGATGTATGAAATGTCATAAGAACTGTAAGAGTCCCCAATAAAATGACTTTAAAAAAAAGAGTCATCTTCAGGAAATAGATTCAGGAACTACATCCACCCTCCATGACTCCCCAAAGTCTAGAGTTCACGAGGATATGAAATCCAGGTCTACATTTTCCACCTCTTGATCAAGATACTTTCATGACATTTTTTATCAAAATGTTCAGTCATGGTAGTTGAGCACCATCTAGTCCTTCTGGTTTTATGCTTACTTTACTTCAGTGTCTAGAAGGGTTCAAAGAAAAGACTCTGCCCAGCACTACCTAATAGGACATGGTCCCTAAAAGTTCACATTAGTAATGATTATTTCTGCTTTAATTAACTCAAGCTATGCACCTTTCTGGCTTTCTATTCCCCTAAGATTTACAGTCTTAGCAAAACTGTGGAGATGATTCCACACTGTGCTGCAGGGGTGCTGTGGGTCAGAATTGACTAGATGGCAGTGGGCTTGAGTTTGAGGTTAGACACCCTCCATTATCTGAGTGCTCTGTGCTCTTTCTCTCCCAACTATTGTAATACAGAAACACACAGATTTGTGAAAAGTGGAAGGGAGCTGTGAATCCGGTCCAAGAGTGTCCCGAACATGTGGTCATCTGGTCTCTACTGAAATAAATACTACATGACATCTAAGTTTCCTTATAGGAGCCCTGGTGGTGCAGTGGTAATGAGTTGGGCTGAAACTACGAGCAACAACTTGGGAGACAGACTGGGCTTTCCACTGTCATAAACAATTAGAGTCCCAGAAATTCACAAGGGTTTGCAACAAGTCAACATTGACTCAACAGCAATGAGCACTTGTAATGTGGAGTAGGTGAAGCCTTGGATTGCCAACCACAGAAGTAGTCACTCCTTGGGAGAAAGGTGAGGCTGTCTCCTTCTGTAGAGACTGGCAGACTCAGAAACTCAAAGGTGACAGTGTGACTGTCCTACAGGTATGGGTTGGAATCAACCTTGATTATGCTTAAATATCACATTCTGCCCCAACAAAACACCTGCTGTTTCTTATGAAACCCCATAAATCCTAGGTCAGGACTTCTTCTGTAACTGCACCTATTATTCTTTGTGTGCTCTTAAGGAACAAGAAAACTATGCTTCATTTTCTTGCCTGCATGAGATGAGTCCAGAGGGGAAGGGCATAATCATATTCATCTTTTCATACCCCTTGCACATGCTCAGTGCTCAGCCCTTAGTGGCACTCAGTCTTTTATTTAACTCATGAAGTCTTCAAATATTTAAAGGGGAGTTGTAATGTGTCTCCACAGTCTGGTCCCTCTTCAAGATTAATTTTTCCCTTCATTCTTTAAAATCTTTCAAGTCACAAGGTTCTCAGATCATTCAACCTCTTTGTGGTCCCTCAGTTTGAGCACAATATTACAGCTCAAGTCTGACCAGGTCAGAAGAAAAGCATCATCATCCTTGTTCTAGTCACTCTCCTCATTCATTTTTTCATTTATTCATGCATTCATATATTCAACAAGCAGTACTTTCTGTTCAGATTCATGGAAAATTGTTGTAGATTTCATATGGGACATTATGTCTAATACAAACCTCAGCATGCTTTAGTATTTACTAATGATTAAGTTTTTCTTTGGAGAAAAGCTATTTTATACCTTTCTAAATCTGTTTTGGCCTTAATTTCAGCTCACATGGACTGTTAAGGCCTTTTGTGCTTCTCAAGTACACTGAGCTCTGCTTAATTCACTTGATTGTCCTGATACTTCTCCAAAATGATTGTTGGTCTGTCTCTTCCTCTCTTTACCTAGAGGACAATGTACACTGATCTCTCCCTATTAACATAGTTGCAAAAGAGCGCGGGTGGTGCAGTGGGGAAGGCACTGACCTGCTCACCACAAGGTCAGTAGTTCCAAACTACCCGGCACTCTTCAGGAGAAAGATGAGGCTTTCTACTCCCATAAAGATCTGTGTTCTCAGAAAACCATAGAGGGAGCCACCCTGTCCAACAGGTCACTATGAGTCAGCATACATTCAAGGGTAGGGGGAGTGGGGGCTACAGAAGAGATAGGTAGCCAATTCTAGTTCAAGCCTACAGATCCCGATCATCAGAAATTACATGGACAGTGGTAATAAAAAAAGAAAGTTGCTCTGTCAAATGGATATTAAAAAGAAGAAGTAAGGAGTCTACGGAGAGAGGAAGGAAGGAGAGAAAGGAAGAAGAATTAAATTATTAAAGACAGAATGAAAAGAAGAAAGGAAAAAGAAAAACTGCTTTTGCACTTCTTAAATCAGTTAAAGGAATGTGTGAAACTTTATTATCTTCCCAAGGGTTGGTTACCCGACAGGTTTAATTTTAGCACAATTATTGATAGTGTCTAGGGATCCCAGGATAAATGATTGTCCATCACACAACAGAACAGGAGGGGTGTGCATCCCCTAATAAATACTGGTGCTGAGTCCCAGACTCTCATATGATGATGATTTTCAAAAGCAAAGTCTTTTATCTGAGGGATCAGATTGACAGGCAAAGATTCAAAAGCTCTTTTATCAACAAAATGGGTGGGAAAGTAGTAGCATAATTAACTCTTAGGCAGACAATCACTTTTTTTTCCCAGACTTGTGATTCTGCAACTTTCAACTTGTTCATTCTTCTTTATGATTTAAGTTCTATTTCCCAGGTGGCAAAGCATGGCCTACCAACTGCTTCACCACTCTTTGAAAAGTCAGTGGGAACCTTGAAACTGATCTGCATCAGTGGGCATGGGAGGGAGTCAGAGAAGACACTGCCGACAGATCTGACCCTCTGAGGCTTGGGTGAAGATAGATAACTATGGCAGACACACGAATAAGAAAGTGGCTGTGTGCAGACTATGTGTAAGAGAATGGTGGTCCCCTGGTCTCCCAGCTTCCACCAGCTGTGCACACCCACTTGTGAAAGAGACACTACCAGATTCCATGAGATGCATATACAGGTCCACTTCAACAATTTCACAGAAAACACCTCCAAAGCCAGGAGTGCCCTAGAGCATACACCCGGGGGTGTGAACATGAAGCTGTAAGGGATTCCCGTGGTGCTTCCATCTCTTTGCTAAGTAATGGCTGTGACTTTGGAGGAGAAAAGAAACCAAAGTAACTGATCGGCTGGCTCTAGCGAGTACATTCAAGACCACGTGGATTTGGAACCTGCATGTTGCTATGCCAGCATGATAACTCTGGGAAGACAAGGTTCACCCAGTGAGGACTGAAAAGCAAAATGGGGGCCAGGCCTGAATGAAGCTAGAAGGCTTAAGATTGGGCAAACGAGAAAAATGGCACCTGGAAAGGGTGAACATGTACTATGACGGAATACAAACCAGCATGATTGGAAAAGAACATTTGCCTCCTACTCACCTGTAGCAGATTTAAGGAACGGACATGTTCCCTTGAACTTCAGGCTGAAACGCTCTCATGTGAGAAGAAGCCGATGGATGCCATCCCAGGGTTATGAAGTTGGCAGTCACTGACCTTTGGTTTGGGTCTCTTGCTTTGAGGATGCCCAATGAATGGTGACCTGGGATGACCATGAATTTGCTATGCCCGTGACCTCCCTGCTTGCTTGATTTGACACTCGAATTCTGTCCTGGATCTAAGAGCAATTACTTGCTAAGATATACCTCTGCTTGATGCTTGCGCTTATGAAGAGATCACCAGGAATATGAGTGTGGTGGAAAAGTGTGGTGAAGAAACCAGATGGCGCTCACCTATCAGAGAAAATAGTAGGAATGATTCTGCCTTTGTGAATGAGTGTTATTGAAAGTTTTGCACTACCACCAATCCCATCATACATTTAAGTAGTGTCCAGTCACTTAAGAATTTATTCTGTTCAAGTCAACAAGCCATGTATTATACTCTAAAGCCAGCATATACTTGCAGAGATTTTTTTCTCAACAATGTTTTATATTCTGTACCATTGACCAAATTAGTGACATTATCAATAGAATTACCTTCTGCCTTGGAGGGGGAGATGATTTAGAATGTTCTCTATCATAAAATGATGTCTCTAAGTGAAATGTGTGTGTGTGGGTGGGTGAGTTGATTTGACGCTCGAATTCTGGCCTAGAACTAACAGCAATTAGTTGCTAAGATATACCTCTGCTTGATGCTTGCGCTTATGAAGAGATCACCGGGAATATGAGTGTGGTGGAAAAGTGTGGTGAAGAAACCAGATGGCGCTCACCTATCAGAGAAAATAGTATCTGAGGGCTTAAAGGTTATCTTCAAATGAGCAGCCATCTAAGTGAGGCATCAACTAAGTCCACATGGAAGAAGTACCTTAGCTTGTGTGTTCCAAGTATTGTAAACAACATAATCCAAAAGCTAAGGAAGGGATAATATAGATCTTAAATTGCAAACACTTGTTTGCAGAAAGTTATGAATGACAATAGAAGTCGAAAATCCATTTCCAGAATTCCTACATGGTTTAAGCCTCCAGTGAATGCCCCATGGTCATCATGGAGGCGTGCAAATAGCCTGGCTACTCGACAGAGGGCTTGTAAAGTCAACTATGGCAGTTGTTGTGGTTGTTAGGAGCTGGTAAGTCAGTGCCACCTCATAGCAATCCTATGTATATAAGCAGATTGAAAATACCACGGGGTCAGGTGCAAGTTAGACCGCAAAGTAATTTCCTTGATTTTCAACACTTCCATGAGGTTCTGTGCAGCAGATTGAATGAATGCAATGCTTTGATTGACTTCTCGACTGCTGTTTTCAAGAGCACTGGCTGTGGAGCCAAGCAAGATGGGATCCACGACAACTTCGATTTTTTAGCATGATATTGCCTATTGGCCCAATTGTGAAGATGTTGGCTTTCTTTACCATACTAAATGTTTCAGTTCATGATTTTCATCAAGTGCTTCAAGTCGCCCTCACTTTCAGCAAGCATGGTTATGTCATCTGAATATCTGAGACTGTCAATAAGCCTTTTATGCTTCATTTGTCTTGATATAGCCCAGTTTCTTGGAGTAGATGTTTGGCATACAAATGGAATAAGTATGGAGAAAGAATACAACCCCCATTTTAAAACAGACAGCACTACTTTGTTCTGTTTGAATGACTAGCTCTTATACTATGCACAGGTTCCCCATCAACACAGTCATTTTCTTAAATGTTTAGAAATTTACGATGGTTGGATCTTTCTGATGAATTTTTAAAAGTATGCTTTCTAATGATATTCTGTTCTCAAATGCTCTTTTTGCCTTAAATTATATTTTGTCTAAATATAATAGAGCTCCCTGCACTAACTTCTTTTTTGGGTAGTGTCACAGAGTATTTGTGAGGGGTTACCCATCTTTCCTGCTAAGCAAGCATCCAACAACTCATTCTGAATTAGTGCACTCAGTGGCATCACCTAGGAAGGTTCTCTCAAGTCACAGTGAATTTTTTTCATAAAAGCAGTTTTGCTCGACCCTCATTTTGTATGTGTGTGTGTGTGTGTGTGTGTGTGTGTGATGGCTGATTTAAGAGAACAGCATACAGCTGTGAAATTTTGTTCCCTGGTCAGAAAAGCTGCTGCAGAAACTTCTGAGATGTTGAACACAGCATACAAGAATAACTTTATGGGAAAGACTCCAGTAGATGAGTGGCTTTCTCATTTCAAAAAAGGTGATATGTCAATCGATGACAAACCTCATTATGAATGCCTGTCAACTTCCTGGATGCTCAAAAATATCAAGAAAATTTGAGAATTTGTGGCTCAAAGACTGGCGACAGACCATTGAAGATAAGGGGAAGTTATCTGAACTGTCTTGGAGCTCAGTTCAGTGAACTTTAATGGAAGATTTGGGACTGAGATGCAAAATTGATGCTTTAGTTTCTGACTGGCCAAGAGAAAGACTAGCAAATGGAAATATATGTCGCACTTTGGGGAAAACCGCTCTGCAGCAACCCAGAATTTTTTCCAAGGTCATTACTGGTGAGAAGATATGACACAATTCTGATGACCCTGAAAGCAAACATCAATCAAGCCAATGGAAAATCCCATTGTCACCTAGCCCCCCAAAAAAGCTATCAAGTGAAATCAGAGATTAAGATGATGCTCATTTGTTTTTGTATTTTTTTTAATGTGAGGGGGATAGTGCACTTGGAGTTCATTCCACCAGGTCAGACTGTTAATCAGGGTTTCTATTCAAAGGTTCTGAAAAGATGGCATACTAGTGTATGACCAAAAAGGTCTGATTTGGGGCAGGCGGGGGACTGGTTTTGTCACCAAAACAATGCACCTGCTCATTGTTATAGCCATCTCAGTGTGCCAGCAAAAACAGCATGCCTTGCTAAGCCCACACACCTTATTCACCTGGACTGGCTCCATGTGACTTCCTTAAAAAAATGAGGGAGTTGCTGTCAGCCATCAAAACAAATGGGTTTGAAAAAGAATGGAATTGCAGATTTGACAATTGTATTAAGTGTAATGGATATTATTTTGAAGGTGGCATGATTGTTTGGGGAAAATTTTTAAATATATTGCTTTGAAAAAATAATTCTCGTTCTTTTGGAGTACCCCCTGTGATATATATTTATTTCATTTAACTTTGTTTTGTTTTGTTTTTTGTTTTTGTTTTGGGGGCATCACTGCCTTCTGGTGGCGGGCGTAGGAGGCCCAGCCTTGTTGCTGGATTTGAGCCTCCAACCCAGTGGGCTGGAGTCCTGCGCACAACCACTACGCCACCGGGGCTCAGCCCTCCTTTAACTTTTTACATGCTAGGGTTCTTCGATTTTCTCTCTTGTGAATAGGATAAACAGTCATTTTGTTTTTGTTTTCTTTTAAGCTAATCTTATCTGATGAATGTAACTTTTTCACTGTGAAATGTACTGTGCCCCCTGGTATTTTTTTCCTTTACTTGTCTCCATAATCTTAATGCCTGACCTGTTTTTTTGACCTTTCCAACGCTTCTTGTCCTTCTTACACAAAGATAAGTAAAACATTCTTGCTATAAAATCATGGAAACTTTCATTAAACAAAGCTATCAAAAACAAAAGGTGAAGCTATTGTTTCCCATTAGTCTCTATCTTTGTTGATATACTTATGAAGACAGTGTATCCAACTCTCTAAGTCTTCCTTAAAAGACTTCTATGCTCTTTGATTTACACCAAGCTTAATTGGCTGTCTGGCACTCTTATGGGACCACAATTCTTATGCTTTCCAGTGTTCTTTCAAAAAGAACAAAAAGAAATTGGAAAGGGCAAGACCAGGGCTGCAAGGTGGATGACATAAGTTATCCCAGTAAACTTCTCATAAGACAGACTTCACTACCCTAAAAGAATAGACAGGTGCATCGAGATAAAGAGGAAAATAAATTCTTCGGCATAAACTTCTTGACCTTTTATCCCATGAATGCAGTTTTTGATTTTCTTAAAATCATTGCATTATAAGTCTTTGTGATGCTCTTGTGTCCTTCAGGAAAATGTATTAAGCATAACCCCTGTAGGGAAATCTTTCAAACATAATCCTGGAAAACATCTCCATAACCTTCTGGGCTGA
>PVJH01032611.1:0-22483 GCA_004026705.1 Nesogale talazaci | reverse complement strand
AGGGTATTAAACAAGCTGAAGACCATGTTTCCATTCAAAATAGTCCTACGTGAATTGTTCAATGTTTATTTAGTGAGGTTAAGGAAACAAGGGAAGAACATATTTTGTTGTTCTTGGTATTTTCCATTTGAGGGGAGAGAGGATCACTCCTTTAACATTTCAATATTTGCATAAAAATTCATCTGTGGAGACTGAAGTTAACTGACAGCACATTGTGGGTTTACTGAGGTGATAGTTTAATATTTTTATAGTTGATTTAGTTGGCAGCTATGCAGTTACCTTATTCTTAAACTGACTCAGAAATGAGCTATGTATATTCTGTCTTACTTATCGGTGAATATTTAGAAACTATATAAGAAAATAGAATATGCATATGAAAGTAGAAATGATACAAGGAAGCAAAGATAATTCATCTTTTAATATAGTTCTTTCCATTCTTAACACACAAATTACACATACACATGCACACACTTGGCATTTTCAAAATATTTATGGAGAACTTCCTTTATCTTTCAATTTCATTATCCTACACACTTTTTGAGGTTTTCTTATATATGTATATGCGTGCACACTTTTAAAGCACAATTTTCTATGTTGTTGTTTTGCTACATTATTGTTGGCTTAAAAAATAACAAGCATCTCCCCCAAAATTTAAACATAATTTCTTGCCCTTATTCCAACACATAGTTCTATTAATGTTGATTTGTCAATTACCAGGGACATTTCTAAATTAACATGATAAATTGTGTTATGACATCATATGTGTGTGTGTGTGTGTGTGTGTGTGTATACACACTACTGTATTTTGATAGAACTAGTTATATTTGAATATAGGTAACTGGATATAACCACAAAGTGGAATTGCTAAATGGATCAAAGAATATTCATATATGAAGGATTTTTTGAATGTACACTTGTTTCCAGAAATCTACAGATGTAGACATCTCAGATATTTGCAAAAAGGAATTTCTGAAGATATGCTGTCTGTTTAAATAGCATACTACTCAAATGGGAAGATAAAGCACATTCATTTCATTTTATTATTGATTTTTCCTTTAAATAATTAAGAAAGCAACCATGTATAGAATTTAGTTTTTAATTTAAATTTCTTCCACAATGTAATTTGATAGTTGATTAACAAAATGTACATAAAAATAGAAGCAATCAATTAGCTAGACCTCGAATCAAACTCCTACTCAGAATGGAGAACCATATCTGTTCTGGGAAAAGAGACTAAAGCTCCTGAGTTGGCTCCGTCATCGCCAAGATCCTCAATGGTTTTTGAAATGCTTCTCTTCAATAGCCAGACCATTTATCAATAAAAGTCTGACAATAGTTAGTTATTTTTATACTTTTATATATTTTATACACTTTTATACATTTAAAGAGTTGTTGTGATTTGTAGATTTATTGTGCCAACCAAAGGGAATATGTGGGATGATTCAGGTCAGGGTTTGATGGGAGGGAAAAGGAATAAATGGCTCTGCAGGGGCCGCCCCCCTTCTATATTGCTTTCTGGTGATCAGAACAGGCTGGAGTGTGCTAGAGCATGCACGCTGCTGCTGTAGCTGGTTCTCTGCCTCAGCCTATGGGTTATATTCACTCTGGGCCAGACCAATCCCTGTATCTTATTGCTTGAGTTTGAGGCTCCTTTGAGACCTGCTTCACCATGATGCTGGTGCTTGCATTCGTGATCCCATTCAGGTCTGCTTCACTAATTTCCCAAACTGCTGGTGACCCATCCTGCCTCCTGTAGGCAGACTCTGTTTGCCTTGCCCTAGGGAGGACTCTGCTGGGCTTCTTTGACCTTGGACCCAGCAATCCATGGGAGTTGAAGATTTCCAGTATATTAACTGTTCCATAGACATGAATCAGACTGAAGCCTCTGTACAGCTGTACACCTGTACAGCTCTAATTAGCTGTTATGTTCTTTATTACTGTATAACTTATCCATATATATATATATATATATATATATATATATATATATATATGGATACCAATAACACCTCATAGAAATGCCAAGTATCAGTCTGTCTATACTACAGATTACCAAGTCAGAGCCTTCTGTTTAGCAAGAATCTTCAGTGACTCTGGTCATTGAAGTGGAAGAAGCACTGCCTTAGAAGAAAGCAAAGAAAAAAAAAGCATAAGCAAACCCTTTCTCTTAAATAGGAGTTGTTTACCGGAACATTATGTCAATCTCTTCTCCTTTGAGAATGAATATACTAATTAGATTGCAAAGAATAAAATAAAGTTGGGTGAGTTAAGAAAGGTTATTAAACTATGTTCCAGAACTGTCATTTTCACCAATAACAGACACACTCATTTTTAGTTATGCTTACTCTAAATGGAGCAAGTCTACAGAGTACTACATATAAGGCAGGCACTTGTCCTGATTAATTTTGCCTCTCCCAGTGGTGGTGGTGGTTGTGGTGATGGTGGTGAAGGTGGATGTGGAGGTGGTGCTGGTGGTGGTGGGAGGGGGTGTTGGTGGTGATGGTGGTGGAGGTGGAGGTGGGGGTGGTTGTTGAGTGTGGTGCTGGTGGTGGTGGTCATGACGAAGGGCCCCAATGAGCCTTCTACTGATCAGTTTTCCATATCTCCTGCTGTATTTTCCCCTAATATGGTACATGCCATTTTGATTTATAATGTTTCATTTGATATTTTCACTTAGCTACAAATTGCCTCAAAGTTGTGATTTATTTATTGTTGTTTCTACAGTCTACAACAGTATGTCTTTAGTAGACTGAAAGCAGTATTTAATAGTAATATAGAAGAGACTAAACTCCAAAATCCCTGCTTACCTGCCCCCACCACCAATGCATACTACTCTCTTCTATGGAGCCCTGGTAGTGTAGTGATTGTGATTTGGGCTGCAGTCTGCAAGGTCAGCAGTTTGAAACCATCAGCCTCTCTGAGGGAGAAAGATGAGGCTTTCTACTCTTGTAGACGCTTGGCAGTGAATGTGGTTTAGTTTTGGAGCTTTTCTAATTTGTTATTCTTTTACTCTGCCTGATACTGAGCATTCTATTTTTGGAAACTTCCCTTGTGAAGTTTCCTAGTGTCATCTTTTTCTTCCGGGCAATATAATATGGAGTCCTCTCTCCTTTAGTGATAATCCAGTTGGGATTATCTCTGGAAATTCTGGGTTGAAAGGTTGTCCTAGACATAGCAGAGGTCCGAGGTGTCCTGGAGAGCATTCTTTGCCAGAAATATCTCCGAATTGACCACCTATCATTCCCACATTACCTCATTCATTTTTTGCTCTAGTACTCATAATCTTCAGAGCCTTTCAATTGGGAGAGATCATCTTAAAAATGGAAGATGTGTCTACAGTTTATCTCAGTAAGACTATAAAGCAAACTCTCTCTGCTTTGAGCTCATCTTAGTAATATCTTGTTTCCACTCCAGCCCTGTGTAGATCCTTTGCTTCTTGCCCGATGACAACGCAGGTTCTCTCTTCTTCCTATTATGAAAGTAATCATTAACCATCACAAGAAGTCCAATTTGGCCTAAATAGATATTGTTTTATTTATATATGAATCCTATAATCAATGCAAGGATTTAAGACCTAGATCCAAATGTTCTTCACCCAGATACATACTAGTTTTTCTACTTCTTATTATTTTAGTGATATTGCTTCCCCTGACTATGCCAGTTTGTTTATCTATAGAAGAATAGATTAATGGTTGTTGCATAGTTTTTTGGCTAAAAATTAAATTAAGCAGTGTAGGTCAAATGTGTCACTATACTAACTTGTAACATTAAAAGTGATAGTAATTTTTACTATTTTGTGGTGAGATGGTAGATACGTTCACAAATGTAAAAAATTTTGATTTGTATTTGCGCATTGTAATTGGTTAATAATTCTAATAACACTCATTAGTTTGGTATGTCATCATTGCCACCTCGACAGACATTATCATAACATTTCTTTTTTAAGTACTTCTGTGTAGCCATTGCAAATAGTACACCTGTGATGATGAGGTAAACATTACTATTATTCTAAATTAATAGACAAGAAAACTCAAGGTGAAAAATTAAAATGACTTGCCCGATATTGTTCATGCAGGAAACAAAAATCACCACTTGTTTGACTTATTATGAATTGTATGTTGCTATGGTCTAGGAGCCTACGTTACTGACATTTCAAAAGCCAACAGGGTCATCAAAGGTGAAAAGGTTTCAGCGCTTCCAGGTTAAAAAACTCACTAGGAAGAACTGTGTCTACTTCTAAGGATTAGTCACTGAAAATCTGAATAGTGACTTATCAGATGAATAACATTGCCAGATGAAAGGAGTCCCAACAAAATGCAGAAACTGTCAAATAATATCATTATTGCATTAGTAAAATTTTGCTGAAGATATTTCAACCACTATTGCAGCAGTACTTAAACAGGGAGCTGTAAGAAATTCAAGCAGGATTCTGAAAAGAACTTGGAGCAATGGGTTGTATTGCAGATGGCACATATATCTTGGGCAAAAGTAGAGAATACGAGAAAAATATTGACTTATACTTTACTGATTATGCAAAATAGTTGGATTTTGTAGGTCTTAACAAACAATAAATAACATTGAGAAGAATGCACATTCCAAAGCCCTTCCTTGTGCTTATTTGAAATCTATACATAGATCAAGAATCATTTGTTTGACAGAAGATAATTATTCATGGCGTACAGTCAGGAGAGATATGCCTCATGTTTGTATCTTTAGCCATAATTATTTAATCTGTATGCTGAACAGAAATGCAAGAAGCTGGATTTTATAGGCAGGATGGGGCATCAGGATTTGAGGAAGGCTTATTAGTTACTTGCAATATATAGATGACACAGTTTGCTTGATGGAAGTCACAAGAGTTTGAAGTACTTACTATTAAAGATCAAGGATTCCAGAAATCAATATGGATTACAATTCAATGTAAATGAAATGAAAATATTTATAACTGGACCACTAGATAACATTCTGATAAACAGAGGAAGAAGTGGCATTGTCAATGATTTGCTCTAACAATCAATATGCAAGCAGCAATCAAGAAATCAAATGACACACCGCATTGAGCAATGTGCTGCCCAGGCCTAATTGCATTGAGATCTGCTGCACATGATCTCTTTAAAGTGTGGAAGAGCAAGTTTCACTGAGAACTAAAGTGTATCTATTTTCCAAAGCATCATATGCAAAGGAAAGTTGGACTTTGAATAAGAAGGACTGATGAAGAGTTTATGTTTGAATTATGACACTGGCAAATAATTTTAAGTACCACAGCCTGAAAAAGAATGAACAAATCTGTCTTGGACAATGTACAGTCAGTATGCTGCACATTGGACATGTCTTCAGGAGAAACTAAAAAGCACCGTGCTTAGTAAATGAACTGAGGGAAAAAACAGAAACTCAATGCGATGGATTGACCCAGTGGTTCAACAATGGGCACTAGTGAAGGCTAGTATTTTGTTCTGTGGTACTATGAGTCAGAATCAACTTGACAGCACCCAACAACACATTAATGTCAAAATACAAAGTCTGAGTTATTTGTTATCGTGCTGTAAAAATGAATGAGAGCTTAACAGCTGACAGGACATTGATCTTGCTGCACAATCAGAAAAGTTTCTAATTTTATGCATAGTTTAACTAAACAAGAGGGAATTATATTTTAAAAATCATCTCTGGTCTAACTTTGGTTCTGATTTCTTTAAACTAATCTAACTTTTCTACTTACTATTATTGTAAATGTACAGCACAGTGTATTGCAAAATAATGTGCACAACTTTAAAAGGCCAATCAATTTTAGCTTTCTGTAATATTTTTTTGCAGAGATAAAGCAAACTGTACTAATGGCCTACTTTCTCTAAATAAACAAAATTGGCTGCCTAAATTTTGTTGAAATCCATGCCTCTGGCACTGGGCTAAGAATCTGCTATTTCTATAAGGTGAAGTTTTATTGAAGGGTTAAGTGGTATATGCAAACATTTACTTTAGATGACAATCCTCAAAGAAATATTTCTTTTATATCTATCTTTTTTCAGATATGATGTTTTATCAGAATATTTTCATTTCTGTCTGACTGAAAAATAGGAATGATTTTTTGTCTTATCAGAGTCAAACTTTTTAAACTCCAGAAATTACATTTATTTTGTTCTATTCAGTCTTTGAACAACTATGAACATTAAAAAGCAATACTACATAGAATTGAAAATTTAAAAATCAGGTGATTCATATTTAAATTTTGAATCACACTTGGTCCATTTACTAGAATCTCTATGATAGATACATGTTCTTTATAATATAATTTTAGGGGCTGAGCCCTGATGGCGTAGTGGTTGTGCGCAGGACTGCGGCCCACTGGGACAGAGCCTCCCCCCCCCCCAGTATATATATATAATTTTAGCATTATAAATTTTATGCTGATCTATAAATGCTCACTGTTATTCAATTGATCTAGATTGTTAGTGACTCTTTGGGACAGAGTAGTCCTTTCTAATAGGATGTCTATATGGAAAGAGAAAGCTTCATCTTCCCCAGTGGAATACTGCATGGCTTCTAATTGCAGACCTCTAAACACAGCCCAATGGTTACCCCGTTGCACCATCAAAGTACTTGGATTACACATATTTATAAGAATGAATATAGACAGCACTAATAAATTCATTTAACAAATATGTCTTCTTTGTACCATATGTTATGCTATGAGCTGTGGATAGTGGGCTGAAAAAATAATATGTCAGATCTTAAGGAACTCAAAGTCTGCAAGCGGAAACTTTAATATAGCCCCCTATAATAATTTTGGATAGCTGTTATGATTGAGAGATGCACATGTCTAAGGGATTAATAAGGAAGATCTAATCTGCATATCCTACTTATCTAAAATACAAGAAATTCATTTCAATATGCTAACTATGCGCTAGCTGAGGTGGAGGACTAAAGTTGTAATGCCATTTCTCCTAGCCTCAGTGATTTGGCAATCATACTACGAAACACTTAATTAAATTCTGTTTTCCACATGATGCTAGGAAATGACTATACTGTTTGGTGGGTGAGGTAAGAGCATGCCTTTGAGAATCAGATTCCTTTTTGCCATGTCCAAGCCTGCTTCCCCAATGTTTTAGTCCGTTTTATTACTTTTTCATTTTTAATTTTAAAATTGAAACTAGTAGTTGCACATACTGTCCATGGTTGCTTTGGAAATTAGGTACAATAATCTATAGTAAATAAGCTTAATATATTTATACCTATAAATATTCAATAAATGATAGCTAGTATTATTTTCTCGCATAGAGCATATGTCTAATAGTGAACATGATACAAATTTTTAATACTAAGAAATTCATTGAGAACCATGTTCTTCCATGACTTAAAACTAGTTCTTGCCTTTGAGTTTTTTACCTTAATGTAATATCCATTTTTTTCCCTGAAAATTGGGCTTAGCCTAGATGAGTAAAGTTGCATCATGGGTCTGTTTGGTATTTACTTCATTTGATTAATTTGAACTATTGCAATAACTAAGCATATTTAACAGACACAATTTAACAGAATCAAATGTAAAATCTTTAAGTAAAAGAACATATTCCAAAAAGGGAGGAGATGTGATAATATACTAGAAGTTCATATCCAGGCATAGTATTTAAAATTGACTAAGTTCAAAATAAGTCAAAAGTGTGACTTGTTGGGTAAAGAATTAATACAATTACAAATTGTTTCCCAGACCAATATCTGTCTTAAGTGATCACACCCATGTGAAGGTAGGATACAGTCCTACATTATACACATACCAGGACAATGTTGAAAGTTTTATAACATATATAGTTATAAATGTAAATGTAATTCTTGAGGTGGGCTAGTAAGTGAAAGAATTTTAAGAGACTGAGAGCCCCAAGAATAAGTACTTCTCTAAATATTTGGAGAATTTTCTTGTGGAAAAGTGTCTGGATATATTCAGGGTATCTCCGCAAGGTGGAGCGAGTTTTAACAAGAAAGGGTTGCCTTCAACTAAGTAATGTAAACCATTTGTTGCTGTTGTTTTTGGATAACATGGAGATATTCCTGGGTTCATGATGGTCTCATGTACAATTAAACAGAATACCACCAGGTCTTATACCACTCCCATGCACTGTTACAGACCAGACCATCATATACTATGTGGTTCTCACTGGCTAATATTTTCAAGTCTATCCCCAAGACATTGCTCCTAGTCCATCTGAGTCTAGAAACTCTGCTGAAATTTGTTCAGTTTCACAACAAAATTCTAACCTTCCTTGATAGATGGGTGGTAGTTTCCCACATTTCAAAACTGGGTCTTCTGCGTCGAAAGTGAAATTCTACTTAGGGCTCTCTTACACAATTGTTATGTAAAGGAATAGCAGCTTTCACTGGTAGTTCTTAGGTAAAGAAGAATGATCTCAGTTTTCTGATAAAAACACAGACTTTGAGGATCACTTGGAGCTCTGATTCTACAGGTCTGGAGAAGAACATAGACATATGCAAAAGTTTAAATAGCTTATCATGGGATTTTTAGAGGCAGGGAAGTTTGAGTTTTTCATATCTATCTGCTAGGGATGTATAAGAGGCTTTTTGGTTTTCATAGAAGGATCGTCTCTCTGTTGATGAAAATCTATTTTAAGTTTTTAATAGATTTTCAATATATCTAGTAATTGAAATTCATTTTGATCATTGCGATTATAAAATAACATTTTAAAATGAAAACGGTTTTGTTACATGACAGCAATGCATTAGTGTGGAGACATTTTATACTGGAAACATTTTTAGCCTAGGAAGAAGTTAATCATCAGTATTCACGTTTTTAATGGTACATGTATTTCCAGGCTTCAAAATGAGATTTTCCTATGCATGTCATTTCCTATGTCATTCCTGCTAAGGCAAAGTAAATTATGACCAAGCATGTGTCATGATTGTTAATATGATGGATATCTTTTTAAAATAACATTTCAAAGTTGGTGGTGGGGGGGGGGGAGACTGGCTTGTGGACCATAAACTATTAAAGTGTGAGTGATTTATAAATTCAAAATCCAAGACATAATTTTATATGTTTAGAAAAAGCTAACCTCTGACATTTCAGTTTATGGAAAGTATTATTTTTAGTAGAAACACACACTTTTAAATTATTATTCTAAAACCCAGGTTAGAGTAGCCACCCAGGGGCTGTGTGTTTCTGGTTTTGTGTCAATTTTATTTCTGTGATAATTGAACTATTTCTGGGGTAGTGTCATATATTTTATTTTTCAAAATGAAGAAAAATGTGTCTAAATAAAATAAACTAAGGGATCATTCAGAAATTTAGTTACTGCTAGAAAAACCAATTTATCTGCATAAATTGTCATATTCTTATGGCTTGCAGAGGGTAGAAAATGGAAGCAAGCAATTTCACAGCATTTACTCTCTAAAAATTATAGGAAAAAGGAGAGTATGAATGCTGACAAAGCTTTCTAAGAAACTTGAAAAGATGGTTGGCCTAAAGAAAGACACAGACCAAAGGATTTTCAACTTCATTTCACAGGTATGCTATACACATATTAAAAAAAAGTGACTTTAAAGTTTGTCCACTACTTCTTTGATACGTCTCTCTTTAAGAGACTGACCCTAATGTTCCTTTTATTTAATGTTGGCTAGCATTTATGAGTGGAATCTTATAAACAGAATACAGTGAAATCAACAATATACAACTTCAAATAGTAGGTCATAGAAAGGCTCATACACTGAAGAAAGCAGATCTCACATTGTGAGAAAATGCACGCAGTCTGTGAAGAGGCCATGTCGCGAAAAACTTGAAATATCCTACCACCAGCCGGTGAGAAACTGAGGCTTCCCAGAGGTTAAGAGGGTGCAGGTGATTGCTCACTTGCCCTCGCGCCTTTGAGACCCCAGATGCTGTATCTTTTGATAGCCAGGATGAAACATACTACTTTCCTCCAGTTCTTAAAGGCTTCCTCCCCACAACTATCATGATCTCAAATCCAGCTGGGCTGGAAGAGGTGCACTGGTGCAGTTGGGAGCTGGAAATACAGGGAACCCGGGACAAATGAACCCCTCAGGACCAGTAGTGAGAGTAAAGATGCCGACTGGGTGGAGAGAAGGTGGGGTAGAGAGCAGGAGGCAATTACAAGGATCTACACATAACTTCCTATCTGGAGGATGAAGATCAGAGGAGTGGGCAAGGGGAGATGTTAAGCCATGTAAAGTATGGCAAAATAATAATAATTTATAAAGTATTGAGGGTTGATGGGGGAAGCGGGGGGGGGAGAGGGGGAAAGATAAAAAGCAAATGTCAAGGAATCAAGTAGAAAAGCAGATATTTGGAGAATGATGACGGCAGCAGGCATTGTGAAGGTATATGTATGTATGAATTGTGATACGTAATGTACAAGATTCCGATAAAATGATTAGCATAAGCAAAAAATTAAAAAGAGAGTGTTGTCTCTACTGGAGCCTTTGAACTGCAACTTGTTGAAAAACAATGAAGCAGAAGCAGCTTGCTAAGCCCCCCTCAGCTCTGAAAAGAATGCCATAAGGCGTGTGGGAGAGCAACTTAGACTAAACCACAAAATCAAGAGAAGAGTCCCCATGCTGCCTCCCACCCACTATCATGACCCCAATTCTACCACATAAATCCAGCTAGACCAGGAGATGTACAGTGAAGTTGGAAACATGGGAAACTTAGGATAGATGATCCATCAAGACTAGTGACGGGAGTGGTAATACCAGGAGGGTGGAGGGATGGAGGAATGGAGAGGGAGAGCCAACTTCAGGAATCTACACGTAGCCTCCTCTCTGGGGCATGGACAACAGGGAAGTGAGTGTTGGGACACATTGGACAGTGTACAGGATGAAAATAATTTGTAAATTACTAAGGGTTCAAGGGGAACGGGGAGGAGGAAGGGAAATATAGGGAGCAGATAATGGGGGCCTGGAGGGAGGGAGAATGTTTTGAGAGTGATGATGGCAATGGGTGTGTAAAAGTGGCCTGAATACAACTGATGTTGTTAGGGATTGTGATGGGAGTTGTAGGGGCCCCCCAATAAAATAATTAATTTTTTTTAAAAAGGGGGGAAGGGAAAGGGGAGGGATTTTTTTTAAAGGAGCTTGTATCAAGGGCTCAAGTGGAAAATATTGGGAAATGTATGTGGAAATATGTGTGCAAATGTGCTTGATACAAATGATGTACTGAATGTTGTAGTAGCTGTAAGAGCCCCCAATAAAATTTAAAAAAAATCAGGAGAAGAGTCTATCACTCACACAGACATTGATGGGAATTGGAGGTCTGGTCTGCTAGTTCACTACACCTCAGGCTGCTAAGCCCAGCTTCAGTAGTTCACACCAGCTCTGGGAAAGAAAGCTTCAGAAACGCACAGGGGCAGTTCTACAGTCCTCTAAGCAAACTTTGAGTCAAAATTGACGTGAGGGAACTGAGTTTGATTTTTTGCCTTTGTTTTCCTTTGGTGGACAATAAGGGAATGTGGCCACAAGATACCAAGCATAGGGAACGATGTCTCCTCAGCAGTTACTGGAGAGGAGGGTTACCGTGCGCATCTGAGAAATGCAGACAGGTGGCTGGTTTCCTCAGCACGACACTGGACCTGCTCATGCAACTATTCCAGCGTGCCATATTTTTGGCAAAAAAGGCAAATACACACACACACATGTTCAAACACACATACACACAATAACATGCTTCTCTTGTCCCGTGCACCTAACTCACCTGACCTCCCTCTGTGTAACTTTTGTGTGTGTGTGTGAAAAAGATGGACATGAAAGGATGGCGACTTTACAATGTTGAAGAGGTAAAGAAAGAAACAAGGCAAGTGCTTCCAGGCATCCAAGCAGATGAGTTTGGAAAATGTCTCCAAGAATAGAATCGCAGATTTGACGAATGTGTTAAGTGCACTGGAGAGTGCTTTGAAGGTGATAAGGTTGCTTTGAAAAAAAAATGCAAAGCTTTAGGAAAAAATGTATTTTGTGCTTTTGATTTGCGGAACCCCTCCTATGTAGAATATTTGCTTCTGGTGAGAATATTCGCCTGCACCTTTATTGGGTCCCACCCATTATAGCTTTCTTGTCGCTCTCTTTTTCTCACGGAATGGGTTTCCAGGAAACCTATTTGTTCTGAATTCCCACACTTTAAAATAAGCTTTCTCATTATTTTTACATATGTGTTGACGTATTCAAATGGTTGCTTATTATTACTATCCTTGCCTTTATCATATTTTTCTCTTGAATCTTCACCCACTTTTCCCACTTAGCTCTCTCTTTTTCTCTCCTGTTCCACATTTTGCCACCATAGCTTCTATAACTCACACTAGAACACTACACGGTTGCTAATGAGAGATAACTACTCCTACAGGATCTAACAGTCCTCCCACCACTGAGCGTTGTTCCATGATGCTGACGAAATAGCCGCCAACCACCATAAACCCAAACAATGACTGAAAAAACAAACAAAGGCAACATGGACCTGAAGGATAGAATGGAGGAAAAGGAAAATCAAATTGGTAAGCTAAAAGGCCCTCAATCTCACTAAAATTAACCAGGGAAACAATCAACTAAAAAGCGAAATTATCCAAGGAAAGCCTAAGAATGATGTGGGACACTAGTGAGAGAAACGACCTACATTTCTTTGGAGTCCAAGAACAAGAAGGAACAAGTATATCTACCAAGAAAAAAATAAGAAAAGATATGGTAAAAAAATGTCCCTATTATAATAGAGGGGAAATAACTATTCAAAAAACTAAGAGAATCTCAAATATACAATGGAAGAAAAAATTGATGTCTACAACCTATTAATAATAAAATATTTGTAAACATCAAAATAATTAATCAAAAGACTAGAGCAAGCGCTCACAGGTTGGCGAAAAATCTTTAGCCATGTCACAATGAAAATGGATATTGTGGTAGTTAAATACCATATTTGTCAGATCATAAGATGCACTTTTTCCCCAAAAAATGTGTGTGTGGGGGGGTGGGTGAGGCTGCGTCTTATGGTCCAAAAGTGTGGTGTTCCAGAATATTTGTTTAAGATCCCATGTGCCCGCTTACTGTTTATTGTGCACTGCTGTTAGCATGCCGTGGATTGCTGTGTTCGGCTAAAGTACCGGCTCCTGGAGTCTCAATGTCAGTCAGGTGACATGATTGGCACAGGGCGTGCTTCCCCTGTGTGTGTATGACACTGATAGACTGACAAGATGAGAACATGGAAAGGGAAGGCATCCGTTGAGTTTATGCTGTTGAAATTTACCATATTTTGCTTTATTTTATTTTAGTATACTCTTATAATTTGATTCAGACTATTTTTCTTGTTTTCCTGCTCTAAAAACTGGATGCATGTGTGTATACTAACTCCAATTATAACTCCAATAACTCCAATTATACACACATCAATAACAAAAAAAATGAATTGAAAAGTGGGTAAAGGACATGAATAGACAATTCAAACAGGATGAGCAATGCTCCAAAATATTAATCATCTGTGAGTTGCAAATCAAAACAATGATGAGACCTCACTCTTCACACATAAGATAGTCCAAGTCAAAGAAAATCAGAGAACATTAGATGTTGTAAAGGGTGAGAGAACTCTAATATGTACCTAGTGGGCTGTAAATATATACTGCCACTGTGAATAGTGATGGATTGAGATCTACAGGTGGAAAGAAACATACCAAATAGCCCAGTAGTCCCTTTGCTGAACACACACCCAAAGAAATGAGACTGAACACGAAAAACAGATGCTCTTCTTTTTTCATTGCAGCAGTGTTTACAATAATCAAATATCTAGAAACTGCAAAATTTCCATCAGTAAAAAAAGGAAGGACACAGAAACTAAGGTACGTACACATAATACAATATTATGTATCCATAAAAGAAAACAAAGCAAACCAATCAGCAATGGCTCCATGAAACCCCTCATGACATGGATGGATCTGGAAATCATTATTCCGAGGGAAGTGACTCAATTATCCAAGGACAGGTCTCGCATGAGAACACAAGTAGAAGGATAAAAACCAAAACAAGGGCAGGCTTCTGCTCTCAGGTCATGTAATCTTCTAATCCATTCTGCCAACCTACAGAGAGCCTGTCTGGTATAATTCCCTTTATATGCGCTTCTGAGAAACCACTTTAACAGAGGCGACCTCACCTCAGCTGGGGTCAGTTTCTCAATCAAATCAACAGGCACTCTTATCAGAGTGATAAGGGAAACTTATTGGAAAATAAAATACAGACCTGGGTGGGGGGGAGTGGGGAGTGGGGATGAAAGCTCGTGGGACTTTAAGGCAATTGTACTTCTGTGGGTAAAATGGATGGAGCAATCTCCACTGGGAAAGAAAAAAAAGTTTAGCAATACTTTTGTAGACCCCAAGGAGAGTATACTCTGTACTGTGTTCCTAACTGGAAGCCTTTGACTTAGTTTCTATAAAGCCCTTTGTGAACTGGTCCATGTGCTAACAACTACTGGGATTGCTTTAGACTGTCATTTCCAGTCGTCCTCCATAGGTTGCAACAGGATTTGATGTGGAAAGTGGGCCTTAAGTGAGCTGGGTTTTACCTCAAACTCACCTGTAGAAAATTTAAGAAACTGGCCTACTACCTAGGAATTAAGGATAAAATGCCCTAATGAGAGAACGAAAAGGTGATTGCTAATCCAAGTTCTTTGAACTTTGATTGGATTTCTTTCCTTGAGAATGTCTGCTAAATGGGCCTGAAACTATGATATGTTTGCTCTTGAAATGCTCTTTGTGCTTTTTATTGACATCAATTATTCTGGTTGGAATGATTTTGACTTTGTGAATGAATATTATTGAATATTTTGTCCTACCACAAATGTTTAGTGTTTGTGTAAATATTGCCTAGTCACTTAGGAATTCAATCTGCACAAGTCAACAAATCATGTGGGTCTGTAAAGCCAGTCTATAATTGTATAGTTTCATTTTCTCTACAGTGTTCTAAATTCTATACTATTGGCTAAATGAATGATATGATCCCTAGAATTGAAGTCCCTGATAGTGTAATAGTTAAGTTTTGGACCACAAGCTGCATAGTGTGCAATTTTAAATCACCAGCTTAAATCACCAGCAGCTCCATGGGGAAAAAAATCAAACTGGAATTTCTATTCTTGTAAAGAGTTACAGTCTACGAAACCCACATGGTCAGAATGAGTCAATATTGGCCCAATGTCAGTGAGGTTGATGATTTGTTTGTTTTCATTAGAATTACCTTATGCCCAGGGATACCTTTTATAATGTTCTGTATCATAAAATGATAATGATGTCACTAAAGAGAAGCAGAGACAGATATAAACAATAGATATATGATTGGATTTGGAACTCAAATTTAATTCTAGCGTCTTTAATCCTACTTGTCTTAATTGATACCCCCATGAGGTGATCAATATGCTATGGGTAGTATAGCAAAATGTGATGAAGAAGCTAGATGATTCCCTGCTATAAGAAATAATAGCAGCTGTGGTCTTAAAGTTTGTCTAAAACAAGGAGTCTCCTACCTGAGACATCAACTAAATCCACATGATAGAAACATAGCAGTCTGTGTGATGCAAGTTTGTGAAAAATGAAATGCAAATCTGAAGAATGGAATGGAATCAGAGATTAAATTCTGGTTTGAAAAAGGCTATAAATGACAGTGGAAACCCAAAATCTATTTTCAGAGTCTTCACATGAATTAAACCTCTAGAGAATATCCTTTGACCATTTCAAGGGATGTGAACAACCTTGGTATCTCGCCGAAAGCATTGCAAAACTGATTATGGCAAATGTAATTAGCTTGAAATGGAATACCTTATTATTTGATTTCTCTTTTAATGCAGAGAATTCGGAAAGAAGGAAGAATGGAAACAGGAAACTTTGGAAGTGGGAGAGGAGATGATACATTGAGGAGAAGCATTGCTAAGTTGAGAAAATTGTGTGTAAATGGTTGAATGAAAAAAGTTAATCTTTTCTATAAATCTTTACCCAATAAATAATAAAAATTAAACAAAAATCTATTTTGGTATAATAGGTGAAGGTTGTTTTAAGGTACTAAGTTTTGAGGTAATTTGTTGCACACCAATTATAACAGATGCAGTTATTTTTCTTCATGATGACTTTTTCTATACATGAATGAGGAGTATGTTGGATCCTACTTTCCTAAAAACTTAATTTTGTGATTTTTAAAAAAGATGTTTCTGTCTTAACACACTTGTCAGAAAATATTTTAGGAGAGTCTTGAGGCAAATTCTATATCTCCATTAGCTAAATCTTATTTCCCTGATACAAACAAAATGTGGCAGCTTCAAAAAGATAATCAATCATATTTATCTGCTTTCTGATATAATGAATTGTATTATTGAGTCTAATACAGAGACTATTTTTACTTAAGATATTTTAGCTGAAATGATTTAAAAGTTCAGACATTATATCTGATCTCAATTTACCTTGGTTTTGTTTTCATGTTCTCAAACATTTTATTCATTATAGGTCATTGGAAATAAATCCTAAGAGATATTCTTTGGAAATAGTCTTCCTTCCTTAGTGTTGAGAGAATCCTCTTGCTATATATTAAATATCTTGTTCTTGGTAAGAATACCACAGATATGATGCTGTGTTCTTAAGAAATGTACTTCTCAGGTTCACTTTAATCAGGGATTGTCAGATTTTTAAATATAAAGTTATAATTAATAAGTATTTTGTAGGTGGGTACCTTGTGACTATGGAACTGCCCTGCTTCCAATTGTATGTCCATTCATTTTACTGGAATAATTATTACTGTAATTAGTCAAATGGTGATTTTCTCCTTAATTCATTTCTCATATAGTTATTTGAAATCTTATTTTAAAAACAAACAAAAAAACTCTCTTTTCCCCATTTGCTAACTTATTCAATTATTTAATATTTACAGTATTTTTGCAACCTTCTTTTAAACTGATAATTTCAAAATGAAATCAGAACATTAAATTAATTTAAAAAATAACTCATTTGACTGTATAAACCTGATCGATGGTATTGGGGGAAAAAACAGTATGTGAATAGATATATTCGATTATGTAAGACGTGGAGGGAAAAAAAACTGTTACAAGGAATCCTGGGGGGTTGTAAGGGAGGGGGGAGGGGATAAAGTGGAGCTGACAGCAAGGATTTCAAGAAGAATAAAAGTGTTTGAAGCGAACTGTAGTAGCAATTGTAAAATACTGCTTGGTAGATATCATAACAGAATGCTGTCATATCTATAAGAGCTCCCCAAAATAATGAAATTTAAAAATCTCTCAATGTTCAATTGAGGAAATCGTAAAGAAATAATGTCATTTTAACACGTAGAGCTGCTTTGCAAAATTCCAAAATCAAGTCTTGCCATCGAGTCAATGCTGATTCATAGTGAGCCGCTTGTGGGTTTCAAAAACTGTAACTCTTTAGGGAGTAAGAACCCAGATTTTCTTCTTAGTCCCACTGGTGGTTTGTAACTGCCAACCATGCAGAACACAACCCAACACCATGAGGGCTGAACATCACTGAAACAGTATTCACAGGTAATTGTCAAACTCCATTAAATTTATCAATGGCAGTAATGTAGTAATTATTATAGTTTAATCATTATCTTCAAAAGTTTGAAACAGAGATTATAATGGTACCCATATATCTCAAAGAATTCACCTTAGTAAATGTCTTTTCTTTTTTTTTTTTTTTGAGTAAATTTATTTTCAATATGTATACCTTCCACTCTCATTTCCAAATTCTAAATAATAAAAACAAATTCTTTTTTTAAAAAAGCACATTAACATGATCAGTCACCAAGGATTATTAATCATATAATCCATAGTCAAAGGAGCAATTAGTACCAGAGACGAAATAATGAGAATCCGATTTGCAAAATGTCATCGGAAGCCAAGATACATTTATGGGAATCACTTAGAAAATAAGCTTGTGATCTCTCTCTATCTATAATTGGGGAAAGGGAGGAAAGTGTTTTTTTTTTTGGAGGGGGAGTGTTTAGGAAAGTGGTTTTTAAGCAGAATACATTAGAGAGATGAGTATGAAAGACCAAAGGGATAAACCTGACTTGAGCAGTTAAAACTTTGTCAATTGATTCCCCAATCTGATGAACACTGGACCTGATTTGATCTTCAGCATTTGCTTTATTTTTATTTGTTCACATTAAGATTTATCTCAGCATTATTATGTCATCCACTTGATGTTGTGTTATAGTTTTTTAGTTTTTGATAGAGGAAACCCAGTGCTGGTGAACCTATTGGCACAGCAGTAGAATAAGTGTTTTGAGCATGAGTACATAGAGGTGGGATGGTAAAAGGGAGATGATGTCAAGGAGTCCAAGAAGAAAAAAAATATGTCTTGAAATTGATTGTGGTAGCAATTGTTCAATATTGCTTGATGTGATTGACCTGTGGAATGATATTTATTAATTAACTACCAATTTAATAATAAATTGAATTAAAAAGGAGGTTATGTTGATGATGCTCCAATTTCATCTATTTTTTTCAGAATTTATATAAGACAAAGAAAAGAGAACTCACAGAGCAAGAATTTAATACAATTCTCATATTAAAGTCATTTCAACTCTTAAAGTTCAAATGCATACATTATTAAGAGAACTGACCTATACTGAATATGAATTACAAAAAATAATGCTATTATAGGTATTTGCACTGATACAAATATATATATGCATATATATGCATTTTGCTAGAAAATCATCATAATAAAGGCTATCAGTTCATACTCATAGATGGACAGGTTTATTTGAAACAAAATATGTGTATTCGCATTAGAGTATCTTCAAAAACAAAACAAAAAAAGGACTCATCAAATGGTGACTGCCAAGCAAAATTATGGGCCAAATAAATTCAAGGCAAAGAAGTGAGCTCAGAAACTCATTGAGGCTGTTTTTATTTTAGAGAGATTCCAAATGGGGGGTAATGATACATTGTTCCCAAAGACATAGGACTATCACAGAGGCTTATGAAGAAGGAGTTTTCAAAAATGGAAAACTGCTTTGGTGAGAAAAAGGGTAGGAAAGCTACAGGGAAGAAAATTTCACTCCCCCACCATCACTCACATGCACCTGCTAATTCTTTGAGAATAAGGACTGCCCTTCAAAAATGCTGGAAATATTCCCTATCAAGCCTACAGCTTTAATCTGGCCCACACAGATTCTATTTTGTTTCCAATGTTCAAAGAATATCAAAAAGGAACACAAATTGAGTCCAAAAGTATGCCTAAAATACCATATTGACATGGGTAAAGTGTACAGAATCCTTTAGGGACGGGATAGAGAGACAAAAATACCACCTTCAGAAGTGCATAAATATAAAAGGAGACTATGTTGAGAAGTAACAGCATTATGTTTTGGTGTTTGTGTTAGTCTGGGTAGACTAGAGAAACAAATTCATAGACACACACATAGATATAAAGGAAAGGTTATATACAAGTGGAATGGAACATCAAGAAAGCATTCCAACCCAGTCCAGTTCAAAGTCATAGGTCCGATATTAGCCCATATGTCCGATACCCATCTATAAAGTCTCCTTCCGACTCACAAAGTCACAGGTCAGTGGGTGCAGAATCCCAGCACTTGCAGGGGTCTCCCCTGGGCTCCTCGCTTCTGGCCCTCAGGGTTCATCAACAGCATCCAGTGGTGGTAGAATCAACTCAGTGCTGGCAGGGATCTCCAGGTGGCTTCTCCAGCTTCAGAGGTCTGGTTCCATCAGGGTAAGGCCATGTGGCTTCTCCTCCGGTTCCTCCAGCTCCTCGGATGCTGCCATCTTGTCTTGTCCATAGTTCGTTATAGTCTCCAAAACTGACTCCCAACAACTGAGGGGATGGCCTCTCATCTCCATGGGGGAAATGTCCCAAGATTTCCCAGAAGTGTCCAGCGAAAGCCATTCCCACACAGAAGCCTCATTGGCTACTCAATGGCTATCTCCAGATTAACAGGCTAGACTTCACCCCTAGATCCAAGCATGAAATTGACATCAAGCACATGACCACCACAGTGTTTTTATTAAGGTTTCTATTGTTTAATGACAATAATTGTTGACATCAATAGATATGTATATAAACAGTAGACTAATAGATTCTCATAACAACTTTGTAGTGCATTTCAACTCCATTGTACATGTAAAATTTCAAATCAGAGAAGCTGGTTGCTTTTTCATTGTAGAAATAAAAATATTCTTCAATACTGATGTACAGAAAAGCAGAACATGGGTTTCCAAATCAGGACACTCATAGTTATAACTGGAAAATAAAGGAAAGGCAATTAACTTATATGAGTTAAACTATGTTATATTTTCTGGAAATGAAAGAAATCTCTACATTGTATCTTTTTTTATATTCTAGTAGCATTTCTTGTAGAGTTAAATTCTTTCATGGTTTTGTAATTCAGTTTATTTTGCAGTTACTTGCACACAATTGTTGTTGGAATAAGTCCATTTCTTAAAATGTAGTTTTGATGGGGCAGTTTCACTTGGAGAGAAATTGAAAAGAAATTTAGGATATCCACTTTTGTGTTTATGGTTACCTGGCATTATTAGAGACTAGCTATCTTGGCAAAAGTAAGGCCTTCATTCTTCTTCATAAGATATATTAAAAGTGCTTCCACTTTTTAGTTCAAGCAATATACATGATGGAAAAAAGGGATTTTTTTTCATAAAAGACTTTCTATACCTGCAATTTAATAGCATCCCTTTATTTTCAATTGATCAGTATTTATCCATTGGACAAAAGTGCTCATATAATTCCCTTGCTTTTGTATTGAAAAGGACCCTTTAGAAAGCTGTACTAATCAATTTCAATGTCATGAATTGTGATAAAGTTTCAATAGTGACTGCTCAAAAATAAATAAATAAAAATATTGTATACCTATTAAACTCAACTATAGTGAAGTGTTTTTATGAGACTTCATAATGGAAAATTGAGAAGTTAGAAAAGGTATTTGAAGAAGTTATAGAGCCATGATAGTATTGGTGATGACTACACATTTTGATAATGTAAACCTGTAGAAGAGTGCATGATCCCAAACCACATTTTAGTCATCTATTAGTTAAGCTACATTTAAACTATTGTGTGCACAATAATCATGTAGATGAGACACTTGGTGGGGGGGAGGGCCAAGAGGAAATCCAATGTCTGTTCCTGTAGTTGTTATCAGCTCTCATTTGGGCTGAATATATATATATATATATATATATATATATATATATATATATATATATATAAAACAGAATACTGTCTGATCCTTTGCTATATTTATGATTGTATACCCAAGTCTATTGAGATCATCAAAAACAATACAGAACAGAATATGTCAGAATTTTATTATTTTATTAAGCATGTGGCAGGCAGGTAGAAGATCATCTGAAAAGCCCAAAAGAACTAAACAGAAAAATTAAAAAGAATAATCATCTACATTTGAGTTTATATTTACTCACAGTTGTGATTACTTATATGTCATTTTAATGACACTATTTTCAAATCAAAGTTAGCAAACAGGACAAGTTTGTTAGTCAGGAAAAAAGACAAATTTAAGATGCTCATCACAAAAGGAAATCATTTTCCTAATATCCTTGAATTTCTTCTTAAGCAACAAAACCTATAAAAGATAGATGGTGTCTTTCAAAGCAGCATGTTTTTATTTTTCAGGAACAGAGTGACACCTAAGTCATGGAATCAAGTACTCTAATACAAATAATGGTGCTTCCTTTCCCAAAGGATGTGGTGGTCATCTAATGTTGCTCTCTATCATCGTGAGAACTATTTTGTCTCTATGATGAAATAGTATAAATATAGGGATAAAACATTTTAAATAAATTCTGTACAGCGCTTGGTACATCGATGTTGTCCAATAAATATTTATTAACACTGATTAATGCTTTTTTCTAGAGTTAGTGACATGATGTGCAGTATGTTTCAGAATTAAGTATACAGTGGTTTAGATCTCAAAAAATATTCATGGTCTCCTGGCACATGCCCAGACAACCCAATCTTTATTCTGTTTCTATCTGTATCACCCTTTATTCTCTTTTTCTTAAAACTCTAGGACTCCATTTTTACTGTTTTTCCTACCAATCCTTTTAGAGCTAAATGAGCAAAGATATGAATCACACCATTAAACAGATGCTGAGCTGTGGGTTAGAAGGAAATGGACATTCTGGGTTATAAATATTAATTGGACAAAATAGCAGTCAGGTAACACTCTTAATTTTGAAAAATGTGGAATAACAGAGGGTGTTGCAAGCGCATAATAAATAAGCCACTCTACAGCCATCCTCTGAGAGAAATGCACTTGAAAATGCACAAACAGAATTGTAACTTGTTAAGAGTAATTAAGAGAAATTATCTGGTTTTTCAATGTACCCTTAGAATAGGCATATTGTTTTTCTAATATTCATTACATTTAGAATGTTCATTTGGTCCAATGACTTGGGAAAAACATAAGACATTATCTCTATCTATTAGGAACCAGGCAACAGACAAAATGA
>PVJH01032610.1:0-22480 GCA_004026705.1 Nesogale talazaci | reverse complement strand
AGCTCAGAAGCAATAAAGCCCACACAGAAGAAGCACACCAGCCTGTGTGATCATGAGGTGGTGAAGGGATCCGGTGTCAGGCATCAATGAGCTAAAATTATATTATTATTAATGAGGGGAAGTACAGATTGGGGACCCAAAGCCCATCAATAGGTGAGGTGACATCTTTTGCAGAGGGATTACAAGGAGGAGATGAGTCCGTTAAGATACAGGGTAGGAGCTATGAAATATGCAACATTCCTCTAGTTCCCATGCTGCCTCCCACCCACTATCATGACCCCGATTCTACCACATAAATCCAGCTAGACCAGGAGATGTACAGTGAAGTTGGAAACACGGGAAACTTAGGATAGATGATCCATCAAGACTAGTGATGGGAGTGGTAATACAAGGAGGGTGGAGGGATGGAGGAATGGAGAGGGAGAGCCAACTTCAGGGATCTACACGTAGCCTCCTCTCTGGGACATGGACAACAGGGAAGTGAGTGTTGGGACACATTGTACAGTGTACAGGATGAAAAAATAATTTGTAAAGTACTAAGGGTTCAAGGGGAAGGGGGGAGGAAGGGTAATATAGGGAGCAGATAATGGGGGCCTGGAGGGAGGGAGAATGTTTTGAGAGTCATGATGGCAATGGGTGTGTAAAAGTGGCCTGAATACAACTGATGTTGTTAGAGATTGTGATGGGAGTTGTAGGGGCCCCCCAATAAAATGATTAATTTTTTTAAAAAGAGGGGGAAGGGAAAGGGGAGGGTTTTTTTTAAAGAAGCTTGTATCAAGGGCTCAAGTGGAAAATATTGGGAAACGTATGTGGAAATATGTGTGCAAATGTGCTTGATACAAATGATGTACTGAATGTTGTAGTAGCTGTAAGAGCCCCCAATAAAATTTAAAAAAAAGAGCTAAGTGTCATGACCAGATGTTAGTGGCCAGATTAAAGGACGTTATGTATAGAAAATTTAATTCTTAGAAGATTATTTTGGGAGTTGATTAGTAACTTATGTGCAAAGTCATCATAATGTAGAGTTACATCTTAAGGCCTAGTGCTGGGGCATTTGATTTCTGAATTTGAGATTCAGGGTCATAACATTAGCCTTATGGAAATAGCCTGAGAGTGTATGGTCATTGGCTTGGTTAGACATATTAAAATTTTTTGTGGTATCTTGGGATGTTCAAGTTGTTTGTAGACGTTCTGGATGGTAAGGGACTTTACAGCTAGTTAGTTTAGGAGGTTATCAGTGTGTTGTCAAAATACTCAACACTTTAAGGTATAAGGGTTAATGATTTGGGAGATGGTGATTAGCAGTTAATTGTTAAAAAGTTAAGTACCAAAGTTATTTTTGTCTGTTAGCTTTGTCTACTTTTTTAAATATGGAAATCCTTTGACTTTGCTATAATTTCTGTGTCTATAAGAAAATTTATTCGATTTTACCATCAAATGGTTTATTATAGTGTTACTTTCTTATGTTAAATCAGCCTTGGGACAAAGTTCAATTAATAATGCTTTATAATTATTTTTGAATGTCTGACACAGTTTCAAATATGGTAAAGAATTTTTCAAGTAGATCCATTACCAATATTAGTCTACAATTTTCTTGAAGTATCATTATCGACACTATTGTTAGATTTTTGCTGATCTCATAGAAAATGTTAGTAATTTTTCTCTCATAACCAGTATTATAACTTGAACAAAAACAACAAATTAGTAAAATTTGATGTAATCATACTGTCTAAATAGTCTGTAGCTGCCAGAATCTTCACCTTTAATCTGTCTTACAGTTAAAGTGAGCGCTTCTCATATAATATTCTTTTTTTTCAATTTATTATAGACCTTTGGATCAGCCTGAAACCCAGTGATGTTCCAGCTGAGACCTAACTTTAAAGTATTAAATGACTTACAATTACCTTGTCAGACAAATAGTCATTCACACAAAAGTACCTGTGTGCTGCCCTCCCACAAGAGCCCAAGTTTAAGGAAATATTCTACCATATCAAATGCTGTGTGGACCTTAGGGAATTTCCTTCAGCTCCTTTCAAGAAGAATGTTCTAAATCAACAAGGGGCAGGAAACCCTCAGTGATTTTGTCATCACCTCATTTATTCAAAAAATTTTAACAAAATGTTCATCCCTGTTTGTTTTTCAGAAGAGAGTTTAAGTGCCAACAAATGCCAAGTCTCAAAAGGGGTTGGTTTCTACTACAATGGAAATGACTTTTGAAAACATAACTGACACATTGGCATTTTGTGCATGTCTTGGGTGTGGATTAGTGAGTTCTGAGACTGTTGTTGTTAGCTGTAATTGAGTGTATTGTACCTCACAGGGACCCATGCACAGCAGAAGGAAACACTGACCACTTCTATGCCATGCTCACACTTTAGGATGAATCCATTGTTGCAGGCACTGTGTCCATGTCCATTTAGTTGTGGGATTCCTACCTTTCACTGCCCCTCCACTTAGCAAACATACAATCCTTCTTCAGTGTGTGGTCTCTACAGACAACATGTAGAAAGCATGTAATTTGAACTCTCACCATCCTTATCTCTATTTAGAATTCAGACCTTTATTTTTCCAAGGCAGATTTGTTCTCCTTTTGCATGCCCATGGCACTTTTTATACAATTCAAACACATGGCTCATCTTCAGTCTTCCTTATTCAATATCCAGATTTCACATGCAAAGCCAATCATCAGTGTCATGTTTGGGTCAGTTGAAACTAGTCCTCAAACTACCATCAGTGCTTTTCAACAATTTTACAGATCCTGGTTCAGCAGCTTTATCCAAATGTAATGTATCTATTTATCTCCTATTTGTTCCTAAAACTTGGGGGTTGATTCTTTATTTTCCATAAACTAACAAGTGTTTTCTGAAAGGGGTTGAAACTCAGTCAAGTTTATGTTAAGAATATTGATCCAGGAGGGTCTGAAAACCAAACTTGCTCTGCAATCATCCTGCCTCAGAGCGCTGAGACTGAAGCCTGTCCTGAAGACCTTAGTGGAACGGTGAGCCTTATGTTCCAGACATGCATGGTGCTTGGCTATGAGAGAATCTAAAACAGACTCTTTATTTTTTTAGTAGTCTGACTTGATGATTATATTTAGAGGAGTCCTTACATACACCACTCTCCTATAACTTCCACTTCATTGATCCCTGCCTTCAGAAACTCCCTAAGGCATGCAAAAGTGCACTGATAATGACATGCAACTAGTGACTCAGGCTAATGCCTCCCTTTTTTGTCGCAGCACAGCCTGTCTCCACCACACTCATTTTGCCTTCCCACCCTGCAGGTTCCTGGTGGAACATGTCTCACAAGCTCTAGTCAACACACTAGCTTTTCCCTTCTCTCATGAAGACCAAATCTATGCCAGGGACAACCTAAAACCTAAGTCAATAAGCCCTCTTCCAGAGTTGTGTTGTTTGCCATCTTTCAGCATTAATGTGAATGCTCGGAAGCCAGGTTCTAGGGAAGGTTGACAGATGGTTGATAATCAATTTCTTTCCTTGATCCATCTCATGTACTTTTTGTTTGGATATAAGGAAAGGGTTTATATACAAGAGGAATGGGCATTGAGAAATCATCACAGCCCAGTCCAGTTCAAAGTCATAAATTTGATATTAGCCCCTATGCCCAATATTAGCCTATAAAGTCTCCTTCCGACTCACGAAGTCACAGGCCAGTGGGTACAGAGTCCCAGCGCTGGCAGGGGTCTCCCCATGGCTCCTCACTACCAGAGCTCAGGGTCCATCAACAGCACCCAGTGGTGGTAGAAGCAACTCAGCACCGGCAGTGATCTTCACATAGCTTCTCCAGCTTCAGAAGTCTGGTTCTATCAGAGTAAGGCCGTGTGGCTTCTCCTCCAGCTCCTTCAGCTTCTCATACGCTGCCATCTTTTCTTGTCTGTAGATCGTTGTCTCTCCAACTCATGTACATTTAAGCTTCTGCCTTCACCTGGACTCATGGCATTACCCATTTACCTACCCTTTGTCATTCCCAGTCTATAGGTTGTAGTCTTTCCTAACAGCTTTAGCATTGGACATCCTTCACCACAAAACCTGCAGAGCAGAGAAATTAAGGTTCATCCTTGACTTTTTTTCTTGTTAAGGATATCTCTGCCTTAATCAAGTTACTCCTAGGGTGTCCTACTGTGTCCCTCTATCTCTTTTTGTCTACCTCTAAAACAAGTTCTACTAGTTACCAGATTATTGCACATATTACTATGGGAGTATAAATGTGCTCTTCCAACCATAAACACTTCAGACAAAATAACTATCATACAGTACCCATGTGATGCAAGGGGCTTAAGGAAGGATAAACTTTAATGAAAAACTCAGCATCGAATGGAGTGGCATCGATGTGATGATTCAGCTGCATCCTGTTAGCCAACAATGTGAAGGCTTATGTTCCGATTTAGAGTACAGGCTGATAAAGAATGTTCTTATCAAATAGTCCTTCTTTTAGTTAGAAATCTATTGAAAATAAGCTATTTTCCTTCAATGGAGTTTGAGAGGTTTCAGGTCATTAAAACTTCCCTTTATACTAACAAAATATATACAAAAAATAATGTATTTAGTATATGGACCAAAAGTACATAATGACATTGAAAAAAATACTAAAATCAAAGTTAATATATAAAAAGATAAGTCAATGGAGCATATAAATAATGGAAAAGCACTGGAGAGAAATATTAACTTTGGAAATCAAGAACTGAATTAATAGGACTTAGCTGGGTGATACAGTGGGGAAGAAATGTGAGCACAACAGGAACAAGAATATGACTGCTATTTAAAATAAATATAAATAATTTCTGAGTTTTAGTTTAATTATTAATAACATAGTAGGGGAAATGTCTTCACAAATTCCCCCAAGTTTCTGGAAAACAAGAGACTCTTGGTGCCATTATCAGATAATCATGAAAAGAGATAAGTGAGATATAATGTAAAATGGAAAGAAATAATTTTTGGTGGAAAAATTCACAGGAAAGAGCAGCAACAAAAGCATTGATGACAACTCCTAATTCAATAAAATTATTTTTTAGCACAAGTGTTTCAACAATAAAAAATAAAAATTGCTGTCACAATGAGTTCATTAATTTGGACTGAAAACATATATTCTACCTGAAAATTTGCCTAAGTTGATATCAAATCCATATGTGTGGATTCCTCTTCAGAGTCAACCTTTAATAACATATATCAAGCCTCAACCTAATATTGCATTCCAAAGTTTATTCAGTCATTCAGTTTCACAGTTTGCATTTTTGGAAGACCTAGCATCCATTTATCCTCTAAGATCAGGAAACACCATCTCTCTGACATGAATGTCAATGAAGAGGGCCTGAGAAATAAGAAAGAATTTGCTCTCTACAAATAGAGTGAACTGTGTTTTTAGCACAAATGCCCTCATATTGGAACAAGCTCTTGATCCTGGGACAGAAAGGTCAGTAGTTAGGTTAAGAAGAAAAGGCCAGCAGTGGCCATGCCTTTCTCAACCCTTTCTCCTCCTCTTTCTCAGGTTACAGATTTGCCACACAGAAACACAGTCCAGTTTAAGGAGTTAGAAACCTGGGACTACTGTCTTGCACATTTATATATCACAAGCATTTCACTTTCTGACTGGACTGTGAACCAAATTCAGGACCTCACTCCACACTTCCTAGTGGCTCTGTATTTAAAGAGGACATTGTTTACACTCAAGGAAGTGTGAGCTACTAATGGTGAGTACCACAGAGACCTATGATATTTGTTTTGTGCAGAGTAAGGTTAGATAGGAATATTTGGGAACCCTGTACTTCAAGACCTGAGATTCCTCCATAATGTAAAGGCATGGCAGAAGCATGAGATGAAGAACTGAGCTCTATGAAGCATTCTATTGCTATCAAAGGAAATCCTGTCCAGTTTTGCACTATCATCAAAATTCCTGACATTATTTAGCTCATTAACATGTCCCATGTATGCAGAGCAATATCACACGACTTATTTTTGTGCCATTCACGCTAGCACTTTTATTTCTCCTTACACAATGCCATGCTTCTGGGGCCATTTGTTTGCACATAGCAATAGAAAATCAAAATTATATGTCATCACAAAGAATCAAGAATTGTGGGCAAAAAATATATAATCTATATATATATATATAAATATATATATATATATATATATTCAAAGAATGAGTAACTCCACAGGTTTAAATGCAAACCATCTTCTACCTCAAAGGAAGTAGCAGTCTCTGGGCTGCTGGTGGCCAACAGGAACTAAAGAAAGGACTCTGGTATTCAAGACTCAGATTCCTTCCCCACACAGGCCACACACAGCAAGGACTGGCTGCTTCTGGTCTCCTGGTGGCCTCCAGGCAGTTCTGGAGCTGACAGTTCTTCCTGTGAGGGCCCTACACAGACTGGCGAGACCTCGTTCACTCCATTTGCTGGTGCTAGGGTTGAAATCAAAGGATGTGCAGGACATTGAACATAGACCAGGTGAATACAAGGTTGAGATCAGCAACGAGTCCCATAATCATTGCTGCCACCAGAAAGGGCTTCCAGGACAATTCTTTTTTCTCTTTATTTTTTGGAGGGGGCATCACTGCCCTCTGGTGGGAATGGGAGGCCCAACCTTGCTCCTGGAGGGGTGCTACTGGATTTGAACTGCCGAGCCAGTGGGCCACAATCCTGTACTCAAACACTATGCCACTGGGGCTCAGCCCAAGGGCAATTCTTTTTTTGTTTGTTTGTTTTTGGGGGGACATCACTGCCCTCAGGTGGTGGGAGTAGGAGGCCCAGCCTTTGCTCCGTGGAGCTGGAATTGAACCTCCATCCCAGTGGGCCGCAGTCCTGCACACAACCACCAAGCCCCTGGGGCTCAGCTCTCCAAGGGTAATTCTTACAAAGGCTTCTTCTCAATTCATGAAGCCAGCATGAGGAGCCAACCAATGCTGCCATAAAGATCATGTGATGGCAGACTGTCTAGAAGCCTTGCAGTGGGTGATGGAGGGGCCCAACTTGTCGTACTCCTTCTTGCTGATCCACATTTACTGTGGAAAGTGGACAGCAAGACCAGAGTGAAACCACCATCCACACAGAAGTCTTGCATTCAGGAGTGCAATGATCTTGATCTTCATGAATCTGGGATCCAGCACTGTGATCTACTACTGTATGCAGTCTGTGATACCAGGGTACAGAGCTGTTTCCCTGGGACAGCACCATGTTGGCATGCAGGTCCTTCTGGATGTCCACGTCAGATTTCATGCTGGAGTTGAAGTGATCTTGTGGATCCTGCAGGACTGAGGGCTGGAAGAGCACTTCAGGGCAGTGGAAGCGTTTGCTGCCAATGGTGATGATCTGGCTGCCAAGCAGCTCATAACTCTTCTCCAGGGAGAAGGAGCAGACAGTGGTTGCCATCTCCTGCTAGAAGTCCAGGGCAACATAGCAGAGCTTCTCCTTGATGTCACCCCTTGGTCAGGATTGTCATGATGTAGACAGTCTAGCCATGGGGTGCTCGGGAGATAGCTTCACATCTCCATGAGGGAAATATCGTGAGATTTCCCAGAAGTCTCAGGAGAAAGTCATGCCCACACGGAGGCCTCATGGCCTACACAATAACTATCTCCAGATTAACAAGCTAGACTCCACCCCTATAGCTCAATCATTGATGTAAATACATGACTGCCATACTTGGCTAATGAGATTTAATCTCAATGTTCTGTATTTCACTCTCACCTCATCAGGGATGTTTCGGGGTGCTTTTGAGTCAGTTGACTCATAATGGCTTTGTGTACAACAGTACAAATACATAAGTTGGCAAATTTTGAACCATCCTCACTTGCTCTTGAGTTCGCGGCCATGTTTGCAGCCCCTCTGGCTGTGCTTCTGAGGTGTTTCCTCTATTTTGCTGACATTCTACCAAACAGGGTGTCCTTCTCTGGGAACTGGTTCAAATACATATGAAGTCTACAACTCTCAATTCTAAAGTACGTTCTGAGATATGAGTCTGCATTTTCCTCCTCTTCTGACACATTTGCTATGTTTTAAAACAAAATTTCCTTCCAATGAATGTTTGCTTCATTAGCTCCAAACAATAATTTCACAAATGATTCCTTTAAGCAGAAAAGTCATTCCTGTTCACCTGACCTCAGTGTCAGGAGTCTGTATTTGCCTATGGATCTTGTTTCTGCATAAAGGGAGACAATGGGGAGCAAGAATATCTAAGATCATTTAACAAGTGTATCCACAGAAGTCACCACAATTATTTTCTCAGATACAGAAAGAAACAGTCAATAAATATCCACAGTGCACAGGGAGTTTTGACAAGAAACATCTCCAGAGACTCGATGCTGAACAGATTCTGAGTAAGAGATAGGATGAGAATGACCACTACAATCTGTTTATCAAGAAGGATAATTGGTTCTATAGGATGACAATGAAATATTAGTCACTTCTTATAGGTTTGTGTCTGGGTTCACACTGACTTCTCCTCACTGTACTCCTTTCACAGTAATACATGGCTGTTTCCTCAGCAGTCACAGATCTCAGCTGCAGGGAGAACGGATTCTTCGATGTGTCTCTGGTGATGGAGAGTCAGTTTGGTCAGGATGGATTATAACCTGTACCAGTATCAGGCCATATCTCTCTATCCACTACAGTCCCTTCCCTGAGGTCTGTCAGATCCAGCTCCACAGATAGCCACGGTTTGTGATGGAGAAACCAGAGACAGTGCAGGTGAGGGACAACTTCTGGGAGGGTTTTACCAGTGCTGGACCCACTCCTGAAGCTTCACCTCAGATAAGACTCCTGTAGAAAAAGATGGTTTGTTTCCTTCAGTCACTTGCAGTCACATCCATCCCCACAGACTAAGGTCAGATATCTGAATCTCTTATCTTGGGGAACTGTCACCAGGCACAGGAGAACACACAGCAATAGCATCTTAGCTGTTTCCCAAGAGACCCACAACCCTGTCTGAAGAGAACTGATAGTTTTCCCAGCCCAAAGGTGAACTGTACCCTAGTGCCTGCAGGATAATTTGCATGTAAGGGAGTAATGTACATATAAACAGAAAATGATAGAAAGCAGACCCCTCCCCTCTACTCTCTGAGTCATGTTAGCATAATTCTTTGTTTGAACTCATATGCATGCTAGTCTGTAATGATGGAGCACTTGGCCTAAGAGATGTGTGGGAAAGGTCAAAGGAAGTGCAGGGATACTGAGCTCCATGTTCTCTCGCCAGGCCCTCATCCCCCGCCTTGCCTTGGGCTACTCTATGTCCTGTGTACAGTGAGTGCACAGGATGTAGCTCGTCGCGAGCATCAGGGAAACACCAGGTCATCGACACTCCCTCCCACACACCTGCGCTTCTTCACGCGACATTATGACCATTCACTGAGGCCCCTGCAGGCCCTTCCCTGGAGGATCCGAGACGCAATCCCTGCTGAAAGCAGAGCGTGGACAAGAGAGCCTGAGAGCGGGTCTAGTCGCCTCCAGTCTGCCCCAAACTCTGCCAGCTGCACTCTGCCCTGGACATCTGCAAATCCAAAGACACCGTGGCCAGGAAACCATCACACATATCCATTCTGTATCTACCTGGTACATCATCTTTTCCTTTGAAAAACTGCAACTAGGGAATCTCAGGCCAGCAAACTGCATTTTGACTTGTATGTAATCACAGCTGTTCACTCGACAGGGAGACCTGGACAACGTGTGGCTGTGCCCCTTTCCTAGAGTTGCAGGATTGGGATAGGCCGGCTTTCAACAGAGCCTAGTGTGTCCTTGTGTATCCAACTAGTACAGTGGTTCTCAATCTTCCTAATGCTGCAACCCTTCTAGACAATGCCTCACGCTGTGTTGATCCCCAAACATAACATTATTTTCATGGCTACTTCATAACTGTAATTTTGCTACTGCTATCATTGGGTACTTACATCCTCAAATGGTTCGTGATGCATGGGTTGAAAAACACTGATCTATTATAAAGACACTTGAGGGTTAGATTTAAGCGTTTTGGGAGAAGTATTTGAGAGTTGTTATATCTGCAAAAAATACATGATTTGGGCTGAGACCTTGTGTCATATTGGTTGTGTGCAGGACTGCGACTCACAGGCTTGGCAGTTCAAATCCAGCAGCAGCTCTCAAGGAACAAGACTGGACCTCCTACTCCCACCAGGGGGCAGTGATTCCCACCAAAAAACCCTGAAAAAAAAAAACCAAATAAACGAAACACACGATTCTTGTTATCCAAATTCATTCTTCTGGTAAAACCTCATAAAACCTATGAGAAACAGAGGAAACCATAAGAATTTTTATCAGAATATCGCCCATCTCATCCACAACATATAAATGTGTAAATGTACAAGCATATGACCCCCAAACATGTAGTTATGGTCTCATAGGGTGAACTACTGCAGTGGAAAGGGAATCAGATAAAGGCTAAAAATATAAAGAGAGGGAGAGAGAAACTGTATCATAGAAGTGGGTCAGTCATTTCACCTGGGTGCATAATTGCCCCAAGAGAGAACCATGGAGGCTTGTAAGACCACGTCCTAAAAATGGGTTCCACATTCCCCCTTAGAAGGCTCCAAAGTTATAAGTTTAGAATAAGCACTCCTCCTTTTAGCAAATCCCAATCCCCAAAGAAACAGTAATCAAATATAACAACCTCTGGGATGTACATGTGGGCACTGAAATGTCAGGTGAAGATGTTTTTTGGGAAGTGGCATGGGAAAAGAGGAATTGTATGCGGAGTCCAAAGCCAAGAGCAGCAGAGAGAGATCCACAGAATTGAAACTCTGATATCATTCTCTCCTCTGATCTTGACATTACCATTTGAAATCCTTGGACCATGTGCGAACCACAAAACCTTGGCAAAGAAGTCATCTGTCTGTCCCATATCAGGTTGTCTCAACTTTAATTTCAACGGAATAGTTCAATTCCTTTAATAATACCATTGTAGGAGACTCTATTAAATTGGGTTAACCCTGAGATTTTGTTGAATGGCAAGAGTTAAACAGTCTTTCACATACCCTGCTAAGTGACATAATGTCCCCATCTGGGTTGAGTATCCACTAAAAAGGTGCTATTTCTTATAAGATGCACACGGAAACAAGTGATAAGTAGTGCATGTGAATTAGAGTCATGCCAGAACATGGCCTAGGATATACTACTAAATGATCACATCGGCTGAAAACAGGGGTCTGGGTTTGTTCTTGTGGTTTTTGCTGATAGTGGTGCCATATAATATTTGCCCTTCTGAGATTGACCACTCTCACTCAGTATAAGGTTCTGTAGGTGTCCTCGGCCTTCAGGTTGTTCATCTGCAGCTGTAACGTGTTCTTCACATTGTCTCTGGAGATGGAGAATCAGCCTTTCACAGAGTCTGTGTAGTGTGTAGTACGAACAGAACCACTAATGTCTGCGACCCACTGAAGGCCCTTCCCTGGAGCTTGGCGGACCCAGTTCTTCCAGGAGCGACTGAAGGTGAATCCAGATGCTGCGCAGGAGAGTCTCAGAGACTCCCGGCTTTCTCAGAGTGCCTCCAGACTCTAACAGCTGCACCGCACACTGCACACCTGCAAAGACAGAGGCACCATGATTAGACTACACATCCAAACAAATACACTCACAGTTATGCACACACAACAGGTCAACAATGATTGCCAGGTAAAATGACCAAAATGAAAACCAAGGTAAGTGCTACATTCATGGTGTGTCCTGTGGGCTAGTTCATGGGCACAAATGGAAACAGCAGAGACACCAGAGACTGGGGCTGTCCTCTGAGACCTCCCACATCGGGGGCTATGACCAGTTTATCAGCTGCATTTGCATGTCCCCTGATACTTAGAAACAGATGAGTGGAGGATATGGACAAGAGCTCTCCATCAGACTCAGAAAAACAGAAACCATCTCCAGGGAAAATAGAGCCCTTACACAAGTTCTTTATCAAGCATTGCTTTAATTGTTATATATTATCACTTTTAAAAAGTAATTTTCAGTTTATACATTTTATATTACACACTCAACAAACTTTGTGGTATAAGAGGTCTCAATGCATCTTCTCTCATTCCGCTTAAGATGTGAACGTAATGATTGTTGACAGTTCTATGATCTGTTTCTTGTATGAAAAGATTACTTACTGGTTTTCTTTCTTTCCAGGGAATTTCCATATTCTGGTGATATTATTATTCTGCGAGCATGACGTTTTTCCTGAAACATTTCCAGAACCCAGTCAGAATGATTTCTCCTCTCTGGTTTCTGATCTGGGAGATTCCACTCCCCTTTTTTTGTCATGATGAGGAAAACTGGATCTTTGTCACTTCACTTCATCTTCTCAAACACTCAGTTTTCATATAATTGGCTTACTTATTGTGTGCCTGTTATTTCATTTAGTTGGCTTCCTTGATTTATTGTTTGCCCCTGCTACCTGTGCTGCGGCCTGTGCATACTCATATTTTACTATTTTCATTCATTGGATCCATTGCAGAGTTTTATTTTTATATTGTGCAAATGTGTGCTGGTAAGTATCCTCACCTAAGTTCTTTTCATTTGGATTGCATGGTTTGCTGTTTTGTGATTTCATTTTAATTCAATGAAGTACAGTCACCCAGGATATGAAAATCATTAAACTTATGTTAATGATACAGATACTATAAGTATATATCAATGTAGGCACAGCTCACACTCACTGACCCCAAGCCCATGGAGACATGCAGTGACCCCATAGGACAAGGGAGAGCTGCCCCTGAGCATTTCTGAAACCGTCCCTCTTTACAGAGCAGAAAGCCTCATTGTCTCCTGAGAAACAGATGGGTGGTTTTGAACTCCTGAACATTCAATTCACAGCAGGTTAATGAGTAACCTTTATATCACCATGGCTCATGAATGCACACATACATATATTTAATCATGTTTATGAACTCTACATATAAATGACTGAGTATTGTGGTTTCTGTGGGAATTTTTTCAAGATATTAAGGAAAAGAGGATTCTTGGAGAAAATAATCTGGAGGGAAAGGAATCCCTAAGTAACAACAAAAAACTGCTTGCTCCCATGCCTCCCTGATTGTCCTTGCCCCAGAGCCGGGCTCCTGTGCTATGTGCAGCCCATTTGATCCCCATAGACAGATGTATTAGTGAAGGGGAGGTTGTGCATGGGATGGCACTGAGTCCTTGCCCTCTTCTTCTCACAGTCATGGACAGCTGTGCCCTCGGTGGTCACTGAGCTCGGCTGCAGGGAGAACTCCTTGTGGACATTCTTTTCGAGCTTGAGATGTAACTAAATTGAGATAGCTAATTGTTTTCTTCTACTACAACATACTGATAATAACTATTCCAAGCTCGTCTACAGGTTTTGTTAGATCCAGCTTCAGATTTATGCAATTATTCAGACAGTAATTTTGAAAGAAATTCTCTGTGAGGACTACATCACTACTGGGTGTAAATACTAAAATCTGTCACAGGACATTCAAAATGATCAATGCTGACAGCTCACTCAGTTCTCTTTTAGGCCAAACCATGCTGGAATCTCTTCATAAGACTGCAGAGAAGCAAGCACGAGGCAAAGAACATCCAAATGAGAATCAGCACTCATGAAGCAGACAGGCAGTGCTGAGAGAACTCTGCCCACTGAGGGAGCTTGTTCACCAAGCTCTGAAATCTGATCTGTAAACAGAAGGGGGGAAATGGATGCTAGAAACCTCAGAAAAAGAGAAGAATTGTGAGAAGCCGCCAACCTTTTCTCAGAAAATGAAAAAAATCTAAAGGCCTCCTCTTCTCTAAAATTGACCTCCATTTACGTAGAGATGAAGGTCCTTAAACCGAAGATGAGAGAAACTGTTGGGACCCAGAAAGCATAGAGAGTGCTAAGGAATTCTGGTTTCATTAAGACCCACAGTTAATATTGGACATTTATTCTGGCATGTTTTCTCATTTCTCTGCATAGTCTCTTGAGGGTTAACTCCTCTTTCTTTATCATAGCATCTCACTTAATACCAGCTGTGACAGTAAAACCTGCAGTTTTGAAAGTCAAAATAAACAAAGGGCATGAGTAGGTACTTGACCAAAGGGAAAATTCATGCTGCAAAGATACAAACATATTAACACCCATTATTCATTTCTGGCACTGTGAGATTGGCTTTCCTTGATTTTGAGGTATTTTCTTATAATGGGTGTTTATAGATTGGTCATATTTTCTGGACAGCATTTTAAGCATTTTAATGAAGTCATTTTTCATATCTTTGCTAATTGCAATCTATGATATGATTTAATATTTGTTGCTCACATGGGTGTTCATTGTGCATCACAGAAATACAGAATCATTGAAAATGTTCTCACATTTTCTGCACATCATGTTATACTGAAAACATAATGAGAGAAGCTGTACTAAATGTAAAACATGGCATCTAGGTTGAAGTAAACCCTGCTGATAATTTTTGATATACAGTTCACATAAATCTACATGTATTGAGATAGCATGACTTGAGAAACCTACCAATGAAGTGCAGGAATTGCTATCTTCACTGTAAATTGCTAATCAATGTAAAGAAAATTAAGCTCTTCATTTTGCAACCAATGGAGAATATGGACAAGGGAGATAAGATTGAAGTTCTGATGGAATTCATTTCGCATGGATCTGCAATCAATGTTCACGAAGTTGCAGTCAATTAGATGATGCATGAAATTGAACACACCTGCTGCACACGACCTCTTTAAAGATTGCAGAGCAAGGATGTCTCTTTGAGGACTAACGATGTACTTAGTCCAAGCTATGAAGTTTGCAGTTGTCTCAAATGCACATAAAAGTTGGACAATGAAAAATAAATAAGTAGATAAATAGATAAGTTGAACAATGAATGAAAAAGATCAAAGATGAAATGATGCGTGTGAATCATGGTATTGGTGAAAATGGTGCAATGGATTTCCAGAAAAACAAATGGCTGTATATTGCATGATGTGCACTTGTAATGCTTAACAGAAAGAAGTGATGTTGTGATTTTTCTCTCAAGTACTTTGACATGTGTCAAGGAAATCAGAATGTGGAAAAGGCCATCATGCTTGAAAAATCATAAGGTCATTTTTAAAGGGATGATCTTTAAGGACGTAGACTGGCACAGTAACTTCAGCAGAGGCCTCAGACATGACAACACTGAGGATGAAGCAAGATCTATGCTTCATTCTGTTTCCTCTGTTGTTGCTGTGAGTTGAAACTGATTTAATAGGACTTAAAGAGCAAAATGCCATGCCAGTGACAATGTACTGCATGAAGAAAAAGTGAATGCATTCACCTTTCAAAATGGAACATCATAAAGATACCATGAAATGCAACTCTTATTTCATATTGTGCTGCAACTCTTACCTCCAGTCATCAATCAACAAATATAAAATAAAGGCACCCCAAATGGCAACAAAGAAGTAAAACTTTCCATAACTGCTAATGATATCATTCTAAACATACAAAGCCCCGAAACCCTAGAAGATAATTATTGGAACTAATTGAAAGGTTAAGCAAATTCACAGGTATAAGGTCAACATAGGAAAAATAAGTTTGATTTTTCATGTACCACTAGAGAAAACTCTGAAAATGAAAGTAATAAAATAATGCTATTTACATCAGTCACCTATAAGAAAAATAAATGAGAATAAATCTAAGCAGAGAGACAGAAGTCTTATACAAAAAAAACTCATTAAAAATAATATTCTAAGATATCAAAACACACACACAGGTAGAATAATGGTCCATGTTCATGAATAGGAATTCCTAACTCGTGAAAATACCACACTCAAAGCAAAATATAATTGTAATTCAGTTCTGATCCAGAACCAGAGTTTTTCTTTATGGACATGGAAATTAATCACCAAGTTTTAAAAGCAACTACTCATCAAACTTTAAAAGAAATGAAATAGACCCAGAATAAGCAAGGTCAAAGCTACTGTTCTATACCTAGGATACTCTTGGTGCAGTGAATTGCACAATAGACTATTAATTTGAAGTATTGTAGTTCAAGACCACAATCTATTCTTTAGGAGAAAGACAAAGTTTTCTGATCCTGAAAAGTTTTAGTCTCAGAAATCCAATGGGGCAGTTATGCTTTGTCCTGAGTCTTAATTGACTCAACAGCAGTGAGTTGGGTGTTGGGGTGGGAGTGTGGGGGAATCTCTAAAACTGCAGTTGAGATGGGCCTCAGGGAAAAAGAACAATCACAGGGAGCCAGAGGTTCAAGTGGATTGTCTTTAGATTTGTGTCTGTGAATCCCTCAGACACTATCCTCTGGAAATGACCAACAGAACAAAGACTCACTCGTGTTTCAGGGTTTCTGGATGTGAATTAGCCATGTTCTGGAGAAGGCACTGGAACCAACTGATAAGTCTATATCTATATCATCTATATCTATACATCCAATTATCACACAACAGAATATGTTTTATTAATCCAAGGCAGAAGAACCACCTCAAGAGATGATTTCATAAGTATTGTCACTTTGTATATTAATGAATTGAAATTTGAGGACACAGGGTTGCATGACTGTGCAAGATACACAGTAAAGAAGAGTCAGTAGGAAACCCAGTGAAAACTTAACAATATCAACATATGCAATGTTATTCAATCTGTCTAAGTTAAAATTATTGCATGAGCATACATTTGTAATCATTCGCTGGAATGAAAATACTGGACATCCATTTGATGGCTTAGAGAAAATGTGGAGCTCACATGAGACTTTCTTGCTGCATTATTACTTTTATAAGGAGCCTCGGTGGCAAAGTGGTGATGCCTTAGGGGAGATTTGCATGTCAGTAGTTTGCAATCAGCAGTCTGTCCATGGAGAGAAGACTGGGAGAGCTAGAGCTATGAGTATTGAAGACCCACAGGGGCATGGCTGAAAATTGTCATCAATCGATGGCAGTGAGGTTTTTTTAAAAATATTTCTAATTTTGGCAACAAACATTACTATTTAGTACCCTGAATTGTAAACTGAGATCTCATAAATATTTATTACTATGAAGCCTGCCTTTGAATAGCTGGTGAAAAATAGACAAAGCCCATTCCAATACAGAGAAGTCATGGTCGGATGCATGAAGCTTCCCCAGAGTCACTGCGCATGGTGGTCCCTAGGGAGGTGCTGGCAGGTGGGGAAACCACAGCTTCTGAGAGGAAAGCATCACTGACTTCTCTTTCTTGCATCTGCTGAAACCATACTCTGTTGCAGGTAGGTTTGTCTGGGCTCACACTGACTTCCCATCACTGTGTCTCTAGCACAGTAATACACGGCTGTGTCCTCAGGATTCACGGAGCTCAGTTTTAGATAAACGTGACTCTTGGAGGTGTCCCTGGTGATGCTGACTCGGGACTGGAGAGCTGGGTTATACTCTGTGCTCCCAAAGCTCCATATTACACCAATCCACTCCAGTCCCTTTCCTGGAGCCTGGCGGATCCAGTGCATATGATAACTGTTTAAAGAGAATCCAGAGACAGCACAGGTGAGAGACAGGCTCTGGGAGGGCTTCACCAGTCCGGGACCTGCCTCCTGGAGCTGCACCTGGGCCAGGACACCTGGGGATAAAGAGAAACAGTGAGTCATGTCTTCAGATGCTACACCTCCAGACTTCATGTAGGACTTCACAAAGCACTCACCTCCTGGAGCTGCCACCAGAGAGAGGAAAACCCACACATGATTCATGTTCATGTGGATGAGATGCATAACACCCCAAAAATGTTCTCCAGGTGAGAAGGAATATGAATTTAAGTACATGTATGCTGTGGTTTCATGGGACTGAATACTATGTATTTGCATGTGGGAGGTGCATTTATATGTAAACATGAACAGGACTAATTAGGGCCCTTGCTCTGGGACTCACACTAGAGAAGTGATGCTGATGGCATCCGTGGAAGAACACTGAGGTCTTCACTCTACCAGTCACACAAATATCTGTTCCTATTTTATGTTTAATATACTTTTATAGCTCTTACAATTAGAAGCCCTCAGATAAACTAGTGAAATTAAAGAAAATTTCTCTCCTCTCCACATTGTGGAATCAAGACCAAGGCTACCTGTATCTTTCCAGACATTTGAACACACAAGTGTATGTCATCCCAAAACCTTCTTTACCCTATAGGTTTCCTAGCAACAGCATTATTTTTGAGCCTATAAGAAACCACAGAGATAAGAAGAACCTCATTGTTCTTCCCATGAATTAGTCCCTGGATGGGTGCTGGACTCACTGTATTCTAGAAACCCCTTACTGACAGCATGCCATCACAAACAGGAGGGGTTTTCTGGGCTCACACTGTCTTCCAACTTATGTGTATCGAACAGCAACGTTATCTCTGGCCTTAAGCATTCAGACTCCTGGTCAGGAGCATTACCTGGAGTTGTCTCTGCAGGTTTCCTGCCATGCGCAGTAGAGCTACCACAGCGGTTAGCACAGCTGTTCTTGCTGACCAGGCCCCGCAGTCCTTGTCCAGTCTCCTGTCCTCTCTTCTTCCTTCACTTGATCCAGAGCTGGTAGGTCCTGAGCATCCCTGCAGGTCAGCCTTGTCCCTGAGGTGAGTTTTATGTCTGGGCTCACACTGAATCTCCTTCAGTATAAAAAAAAATCTTTGGACACTGAGAGTGATGCAAGTTGCAAACTCACTGAATTAGATACAGGGGAAGGAACTATGATCTATAGGTACATTTATTTATTTTTTATTTTTAGGTAGGTACATTTATATAGATATGATTTTGAGATATATGTCACTGACATAACTGATTAATAAAAGACTGCTTAAGAGAGAAATCTGCCTGACAGACAATCAGAGTATTGAACAGAGGTTGGCTTCATTCTTTCCACAGAAAGAGGAAATATACTTAAAGCAGATTTCTACTCAGAATAATTGAAACAAGAAAGCTATAGTTATCTATCACATGTTAAGGAGGAAATTGTCACGTCAGAATTCACTTTAATGGCTTTCTGTGATGTGTGTGCTAGGAAATTTTACAGCTATTGGCAATTGTTGAACACAATGATAATCCAATGCCACTAAATCATGCATGAGAAAAATGTTGAAAATGTCATTTTGATGCATATAAATGTTCCAGGATAAAAAAAAGTTTAAAAATGAAATAAATTTTTCCCATATAATCAGAAGAGATGGAAAGTCTTGTTGGTACAATAGCACTTCAAATAACTAGCTAAGATATTTAAATGAAAAGGAGATTATGGTATAAGCCAAAACTTGAATTTCAAAAATTATTAGCAATATAATAGTCTTTATTTAATATTTTATGTATTTTCTCATTTTTTTTCCTCCAAAACCACTTTATTTGGCACTGATAATCATATCAATTCATAGGTCAGGTGCATCAAGCAGTATCATGCAATCGCTAGCAACATCAGTTTCCAAAGGCCTCTTCTCTCCCCAACTCCTTGACAGCAGCTCCCGTTTATCCCACCCACCCATCCCCCACAGTAGGCCCCAGAATCTCTTATTCTCTTTGCTATCTCTATTTGTTTATCAAATCCAGTTTTCACCTAATGCAAAAAAAAAAAATCCCAGAGAACAAAAATTCAAGAATGCTGTCCCCAATAACAAAATACATCTGAGATAAGCCAAAATAGGAATTGGAAATTGAGGAAGCAAGCAGTCCAAGTGCAGTCTGCCGACCTTCCCCAGAGTACATACAGACCCACATGTGCTAAGGACCAAATGTGTCAGTCTGGCTACTGGAATGGGATGACCTTGCTGTCTGCCTTTCCCAAGGCTTCTGGATTCAAAAACACTCTTTACATGAAATATACAAAACACCACCAACAACAACTAAAGCAAATCCCTGCCTTCCAGTAGATTCCTCCTCACAGCCCAACTCTATTCCATTATCTTTGCTGATGAGGAGGGAACAATTGTCTTCAACAAACAAGGGAGCCTTGCAAACCTCCATCCGTGCACTGGCTGCAGAGTGAGAGTGTGGGCTGTGGGACTAGTGCCCACTCCTGATGCTGAGTCAGCTCTGTCACCTCTCTGTGAGACCAAACGCCTGTTGCGGCCAAGGCCTGTGTGTAAACTATGCTGTGACTGGTAACCTCAGACATTCGTTTAATGGGAATATACTGTTAAGACGTCCTTACACTACAAAAGAAGGGAAGAATACAAATGGAAGGAAGAATAAGGCTATTTTCATTGAGTTACCTTGTAAATTGAAGCACAAACAAAATTATTTAAAAGGAAAACCATCAAAATGTTAATAAAGATATTATAAATAATATCATAAATGATGACAACATTCACACAAAAATTCAATGTAGGAAATTCTATGGAAACCAAGATAATGGGAAAAAAAGAGCAATTCCTGACAATAATATTAAATGTGATTAAAGAAAATGCGAAATAGAAAACTACTGGAGATAAGCCATCACAATAAGGGATGAGTTCAGCAGCTGTGACCCACTGGAGCGAGTGAACTGTGACTCAGAGCTACCATTTCGAGTCAGCTAGAACTGCTCCTTAGGGTCAGACTATATAAAGCTGCTTTTTACATTGAGAAATTGGCAAATTTTAAAGGGATTATATATTAGACAACAGTAAACCCATGTTAGATTTTTATTTAGTGTGCAATATTATTTTATTAAAATAATTTTAACAGCATTCAAAATATTTTAAAACCTTTGTTCTGCAACTAATATATTTTGACATTCAAGTTCTTTTATATAAAACCCTTTTTTTAGCATCTAATGCAGACATCATACAGTTCTCTAGTTCAATTTTACAAACAGGGTTGTACAATCACTACCACACTCAGTTAGAAAACGTGTTCTTCCTTCATGATTTCCTTTCTACCAGCTTCCCTTCACTCCCCACCTCTCTGGCTGAAGCCCCACAGGCACGCTTCGTCGAGTGACTGTCTCTGTAGATTCCCCATCCTGCCTTCATCAAAAGAAATATATAGAAAAAAATATCAAGAGAGTAAAAATGCCAGTAGCAATGACAATCAAAGCATAAATAAACCCTATCTGTAAAAAAATAAAACCCAGATTAAGCACAAAGTATATCAAAGGAGAAATTGAGTTACAAGTCTTTCATCATCCAAGTCAGATGTGTCATTTTGGCCTACTATATTCCTGTCTCCAGTACGCTGTCTCTGATCACTCCCAAGTCTCGGTTGTGGTTAGAGGGAAATCACTGAAGGTGTGTTCCCTGTGTAGATCCCGCTAATATGTTTGGAGACTCCTCTGTCATCCACAGTCTTCTGCACATCAGAATCTTACACTGTAAGGTCTGACCCTAATCCCTCCTTTGGATTTGGAGCATATAATTTATAAACCTTGTCAAACTCTGTAGCGCCTCATCTGTCTCACTTGCAGTGGCTGGTGGATTTTATGTGCTGACCTTGCAATTAGCATCCCAATGGGAAATCCTCTATGCCACCAGGGAGAGTGGGCTTTTATATAATATTTATTAGTATAAACTATTACTCATTTATTGTACTTTGTTTACTAATTATTTGAAAGGCATATAACTGGAACTTTATTAGAAAAGGTATATTCATTATATTTTAAATGTTAAGTAATTTTAACATTTTCTGAATTTAAAAAATGGTATTGTATATGAATTTTTTAGGTAATTTCCCATGAGTGATCAAAATTAATCTCAATTTTATGCACCTCACTCCATAAAAGATGTAGTTGGAGCTTTTGAGTCAGTTTTGCTCACAATGGTTCTGTGTGCAACAGAAGAAATAACTACACGGTCATGTCCTGAACCATCCACACTTGCTCTTAAGTTTGAAACCATGTTTGTGCCACTCTGTCTGATTCTCTGCCAAACAGGATGCCCTTTCTCTAGGAAATAGTTCTCCTGTTCTCATGTTCAAGATATGTGAAAGTTGCACTATTCTCAATTCTAAAGAGCATGCTGAGCTATTATTCTGCAACCTCTTCCTCTGGTGCCACATTTGCTATCTTTTGGAATTAAAGTTTTCCTTCCAATAAATGTTCCCTTCATGGTGACTCCAATGAATGATCTGATTAATGACTTCCCCCACCAAACAGGTCACTCCTGTTCACTTGTTCCCCGTTTCCAAAATCTCTCTAATCTTGGCCATCATTATCAGCATAAAGGGAGATAATGGGGAGCAAATATCACTAAGGACAGGACACACGTTTAGACCCAGAAGTCTCCACAATGATTTTCTCAGACATAGAGAGCATTCATCGATCATTACCCACAGTGCACAGGAACAAGGCAGAGATTCACCAAAGGCCGACTGTGCGCAGTCATAGAACAATGCGCTCAGAGCACTTAAATCCATGCATTGTACTCATGAATGTGCATGTGCCTGTATTTATTTGTCAACAGGTTTTGAGTGACACAGTGTGAGGAGGATAATCTGTTTCTCAGAAAGGAAAATGAGGCACATAGGATAATAATGAAGGGTCCGCGTTACTTTTAATATGTTTACTGAAAAAAGAGAATGCTAGTTCTTCCTTTCAATCTTGCAGTAAGGAGAAAATTCAAAGAAAGAGAAAAAAGAAAAC
>PVJH01032609.1:0-22462 GCA_004026705.1 Nesogale talazaci | reverse complement strand
GGTGAACGCAGGTTCCCGAGGGGCGCATGCTCCGTGATGTGGCTGCTCACTGCAGGCGTGGCTGCCGCGTGCCTGAAAGCTGAGCCACAGTTCCAGACCCACAGGATCTCTCTGGGCCGTAGACTCAGGGGTGCCGCCAGTCTCTGTCCTATCAAATCAGCAAGCCCCATCTCTCTATGATTTTAAGTTTCATTCCACCTTTTCTCCCACTTTATCCAGGACCTGGTGGCGCAGTGGGGGAGGCATTGGACTGCTGACTGTAAGATCATTGGTTCAAAGCCTCCAGGCACTCCAACGGGGCTAAAATGAGGCTGTCTGCCCCTGAAAAGATTTACCTCTCAAAAGCCCGTAAGGAGCAAGTTCTGTCCCAACATGCCATTCTGGGTAGAAACGGACTTGACGCGGTGGGGATCCGGGACCTTCTTCCGAGCAGCCAGCTGTGGCGGCACCATCTAACCAAGTTCATCAGCCTCGAGGCCCTCAAGCCTGGCACCCATGGGGTCCATGGGAGCCTTCTCCATACCCTTTGGTTCTTCTCTTTCTCAAGTCGGGTTTCCAGTCCACAGTGACCACCCGGTTTGCTTCCTCTCCGTGATCGTAATCCCCTTAGGGCACTCTCCCGTCCTTCTGGTGCCACCTGCTTCTCTCTTCACGGAGCGTGGTCCGTGGGCAGATGCTGCCCTTGTGACCTCCAATGGTGGAGTCTTCTAAAGGGTGGGCACCTCCCTGGTGTTATTGTGCCCGACAGACCGTGGATGCTTTTGGCTCAAATGCCACCCATGTAGGCGATTTCAGTGTCAGGACCGTGGGTGGCAAGGGGCCATGGCCTCAGGGGTTCCCCCAGTCTCTCTCCAACCAGGAAACCTGCTCTTCTGTTCCAACTTGATTGTATGCTTTTGAGTTTTATTCCTTTTTTTTTCTTCCCTCATCCACGACCCAGGACCTTCTGATATGGCCTCTTCCTGAGCAGGTGGTAGTGGCAGTCAGGTATCCTCTCCTTCAGGCCTCAGTGCCACAGAGAGCACTGTGTGGTTGATTGTTTTCACGTGTTTTTACCCTTCTCTTGCATCATTACATAAAGTATCCCATTTGTCACAGGCCAGAGACGTTTCCAATGGTGGCGCTCCTGCTGGTCTTTCACTTCCTTCAGTCTTCGCCGAGATAGCTGGGAGTATCTCCCAAGAGAGTAAGAGTGTCTCCTGCTTCCAAGAAGGAAGTACCAGATTTCCTAGAATTCTCAGAAGAGGCCACACCCACGCAGAGGTCTCATTGGCTATCTCCAGAATGACAGGATAGACTCCACCCCTACACTCTTAATCCTCAAATTGACACCAGATTCGGGGACCGCCACACTCGCCTTTCCTGCTGACACAGAGAGAGCAGTAGTTGAGCTCTTAGGACTCGTGTTGCTGCTCATTAGAGTAGAATGTAGAACATCATGTGCACTGTTGAGCAAGGCTGTCTCTACAGAAGCAGACGGCCACACCTTCCTCAGAGGACACCTGATGGGTCAGCCACCAACCCCTGGATTAGCAGAGCCAAGCACCTTAACCATGGTGCCATCGGGATGCCTAATAAGCCACCAGTTGCCCTTTGAAATTCAGAAGTAATCCATTTTATTTTTTTAAAAATCATTTTATCAGGGGCTCATCCAACTCTTACCACAATCCACACATACATCCATTGTGTCAAGCACTTTTGTACGTTTGTTTCCCTCATCGTTCTCTAAAGCCTTCCTGAACCTCCAAACCCATCATCCCTGCACCTGCCCGCACAGCCTCACTTCTCCTCTGCACGTGCTTGTTTGTCCCATTCATCCACGAGCTCCTTCGGGGCAAGAACTGGCCTGGTTGCTTATGCCTAGTCCAGGGAATGTCTGGCGACAGAAAAGTATCCCAACACGGGGCTGAGCCCCGGTGGCGTAGTGGTGGTGCGCGGGACTGCGGCCCACTGGGACGGAGGTTCAATTCCAGCAGTGGGGCTGGGCCTCCTACTCCCACCACCGGAGAGCAGTGATGCCCAAAAAACAAAAAAGAAAAGTATCCCAACACTCCATATGCTGCCACTGAAACCAGGACTAGATGCTTGCCTGAACCTTCCTAGAAATCAGCAAATCAAATATATGTAGCTTCTGGGAACATTACAGAAATTTGCCTTTTTTTTTTTCTTTCTTCAGTACTGTGATCTAATACATCTTAATACCTTTCCCACCCCTGTCTCTGCTAGCTACCAGTTCAGGAAGCATCTTTCCCACCTTCTGCACATGAAGCAGCTGGGAGCTGGTGACGGGGACATGTGGAACAGAGAGTGTGCAGCCTTGGTCCTCCAGGCTTGGCAGAGGGATCTGGAACTAAAGCCCTCAAAGAGCACCGCAGCAGGCAAGACCACCAAGGGTCCATGCAAGGGCAGCTCAGGCTCAAAGTCCACCAGACACTCAATGCTCACGCAAATCTACGGTAATTCTCTTGATGTGCACCTGGTACCTTACAAGCAGCAGCCCCAGAAAGCTGCCGGGGGATCTTGCGACAGGGGGAGGACCTCCATTCAGATGGGACTGGAACAGAGCTGTGTGCAAACACCAGCCCCTACTTCCCCTCCCCCACTCCCCAACTAATCCTGGACCAAAATGGTTTCACAAGGCATCTCAGCCCAGAGAATTTTCCAGCCAAGAGTCGTCTGAGTTTCATGGTTGCAAATGTCACCAAGGCCACTCAGGTGTTCCCTACCATTAATTCCCAGGACCTCGGGCTCCGGGGACCCTGCCCGCCCTCGTTGCTAGTGACTCTGAGGGGGCGACTCCACGGCAGGTGGTGCTGTCCCTGGTGCACTGTGCCAGCCCGAGCACCACACGAAATACTCATGGGCGCGGCTCTGGCTAAAGCTCATCCCATAAACTCAGCAGAGAACGAGGCTAGCTAACTCGCCAACCTAAGAGGCTGAGTTCGATGTAGCACCCGGGCTTCCCCGTGCACTCATTTGTCTTGTGGACACCTCCTCCTGCTCACTAAGGATTTCAGAACTTGGCCAGGCCACAGCGGTCATTGTTCCAACACAGATGACAGTTTTGGGTCATTTCAGGTTGCTCTCAAGAAGGTAAAGGCCACCATTCCAGCCGTCCACCCAAAGGTCCTTCTGTGCTGCATCTCAATTCAGGTAAGATGCCACTGAGCTGGGTGCAGGAAGGGGAGAATGGGGCAGAGGACATGAGGAAGCTTCCCCCACCCCTACCCCCACCCCCACTCGCCATTGTGGAAACCACTAGAACGGGTTGCCAGGATTCCCTGGAGTGGTTTGATTTCAGCCCTGTGTTTTGCAGACCCCATCATGGAATCACGACTGTTGTCCTCGGCGGTCTCCCTTGGAGGCAGACTATTTTCAGAACTGTTCTTGGGCACATCTCCTCCGGCAGATCCCCCCACAGGCTGTTCTTGGGCTGCCATTTGGGTTTCTCCTTAGGACCCTACATCTTCTTCCCCAAAGGGAGGGAAGCCCCTTTGCCAAATTCTGGCTTTTGTCTCCCAGGGTGCTGGGAGAACCTCCAGGCTGTGCTCACCTCGGCCCCAACTGCCCGCGCTCAGTCCTCCAGGAGCAGCTCAGAGACGCTTCTTTGCAGGCTGCAGACAAGTGTTTTATTCAGGGCCCTTCATTCACAGCAACATTAAAGTTGGGTGATAAGTTCAGTGCTGTCAGCAGCTAATGCCAGTTCCAGTGTTTCTTCACAGGTTGCCATGGCAACCCGCACCCACCCTCACCTGTCACCGCCATCCTGCAGGAAGAGACCAGCTGGGCAGGCCACCGGTGGCTGTCAGCATGAACTTTAACATTCATTTCACTTCTAGGGGTGGGAGGAGACAGAGTAATTACTGCAACTTCGCTAGGAGGAGTTGTGCAGCTTCATGCAATCTAGGGAGGCTGGTCTGGGAGTGCTGAGTGGGGGCCAAAGTTTCAAAAGGAACCCAAGCCCAGTGTTCTAGGGAAAGCATTCGTCTTTATATGTGAGCAAAGTTCAAAAATCAAACTATGGGATAGGTATGATTACAAGCAGCCTTTATAATCAAATACAGAGCGTGTTTTACTTTGGCTTAAAACCCAGGGCCATCAGAAACCTTAAAATTAAGGTGTTCTCCCATGATGAAAGCTCTGTGGTGAGTGCCCTCATGAAGACACAGGGCTGCAGCCCAGGGACAGCTCCGAGGGTGGCAGAGGCCCAGGCAGTGCTCCGTTCTGTTGGGCACAGGGTTGCTATGGGTCAGTGATACCAAACAACAAAGAGCATTCAACTTCGGACTTCCTGAATCCCTATGAATGAATAAGCTTGTAACCCTCCAGAGACCGGGGATTAGTTTTGACAAGGAGTAAATCATTCCAAATTCAAGGGAACAGGTTTTATTTGGCCCACCCTGCCCGCAGCCAGGTGCATTCTCTAACCAAGGCTGCTAGACAGACGGAACTGTTAGCTGGCTGAAGCCTGTGTTTTACCAAGCGTGACTACGTAACAAAGAGAAAACTCCCCTGAAACACACGATTTGAGGACACAGATTTATAACTTAAAATCAGAGACACTCAACTGAAACATCAAGGTCGAGGATTAACTGTGGTCTTTACCTTGAATAAAGAATTATGTTGGTTCAATTTTCACTTGGGAACACAGTATGGCGGGAGTTTTTGTGTTTACCTGTGTTCCTCATTTTAGGAAAGTAAGTGCTGGCACATTGTAAGGGTTCAATTATTGACTAATTGAATGAATGTCTTTGCTGGCTCCCTCTATTAGCATGGGGAGAATTCTTTGTTTTGTGGGCACCACTGCCCTCTGGTGGTCGTGGGAGCTACCCAGTGCTGCTCCTGAGAGCAGCCGCTGGATTTGAACCGCCAAGCCCGCGGGCCACAGTCCCACACTCAACCACTTACGCCACCGGGGCTCAGTCCATGGGGAGAGTTCTTAAAGAGGAGGAAACAGAAAGTTGAGTTTTATTGCGTAGCAAAATGAGTGTCCTGGGCTGCTTCTCTACTCAGCGCTAGCTTCATGTCCTGAGCACTTGCGTGCTGAGAGGGCATTTGGCGGACAAAGCAATTTCTGCTTTTCTCTTTAGTCTTCTTGACCCACAAAATATCGCCATAGTAATGATCCAGGATCCTTATTTATCTGCGATCATGGAAAAAGTTCACTATTATCTAATCCCTTTTCCAGTAACATCTCAAAAGTCCCTTCATTTGTGTACACAAACACACACATATAGATTTATGAAATATTTTCCAATGTGAGCCCACCTCTTTAGAAGTGCTATTCCAGTGAATGGGCTAACCATAAGGCCTATGACTCCAGTGTAATTCTGCCCCATCTGCTCAGGGAGATGCAGATGACAATTTAACCCAAGACTCTCTACTCAGTCACCAAAACATGTCAGACAGAACTGTTAGCTGACTGAAACCTGTTTTTTACCCAAACAGTAGATCAAGTTTAAGCAACAAACCGGGATAGGAAAATGAAGACATTTATATTGGTTAATGCTTTGAAATATTCACTGTAATTTCCTTCTTTGAGTTGGGGACATAGGGACACTATGTAGCCCTATGTCCTCATCAAGGTTTCTTACCCAACTGGGGCCTTGCTCCTCTCAGAGGAGTGTTAACTACATCACCAGTTTTCCAACATCAATTTGCAAGTTCAAGAAATCCATTTTTAGTTTGACATTAGAACATTATTTTTAGGGATCAAAGTTTTTCCAATGAGCTATTTTCTGCAGTGGACATTAGGAAACTGTCCCACAGGAAGTGGGGAAGTAAAAGAGCTGTATGTGCCAGGAGATGCATGGAGAGGCCCCCTAAACTCCCAGTTCCAACACAAGCGCCTTCATCCTTTTTCCTTGAAAAGTTGTCACTGTCACCTTTGAGATGATGGAAAATGCAAGGTTAATCATGTCATCCTCCCTCCCTCCAATTAACTGGTCTGTCACCTTGGTTAGAGTTCAGGGAGCTCCAACTCTCTTCCTCAGAAGAACTTTTCCTTCTGCTTTTTAATGAATAACCTGAACCTCTCTCAGGCTTGCCTCTCACAGGGAGCAATCTGCAGTGTGTACACCTCCGAGAGAACAGTGGAAGAGCCAAGAACTTTTCTTATAACCTACAAGCAATGACTCAATCAAATAAAACGAAGTTTCGAGGACCTATTCCAGAGGATTGTGTTCGGGGGAGCTGGAATAGCTAGGAAAGTCCAGTTTTTCTGCTGATTCTCTTCTCCATTTGGGGGCAACTTGTAGCCTGAAAATCGTGGTCCTAACAGGAAGGATGTCAGAATCGGCGTTCTTGCTCAGCTCAGCCAGCATTCGGGAGCCTTGCCGTGTTGTCTTCCCATCAGTCAGTGTGCCGGAAGTCAGAACCAACCAGTCGTGGAAGCACAACAGGGTACTAAGGAAGGTTTCTGGCACGTGGCTGTGGCTTCCTGCCTCAACTGAAGAACCTACACGAGACAGACAGGAACCTGTCCTCATTTCACGACAGGTTGTAGGACTCGCAACAAATTTCGTCCGTTACTGTTTCACTTTCCAGCCTTGAATCAGCCTAGTGCTGCGGCCAAGACCATCCAGGAGATAGACACATAAGCGATTGCTGACCTGTTACAGCTCCCATGTTAGCCGCTTCGCCACTGCCCGCCCACCAGGTGCTTCTCCCCAGTACCAGCATCCAGAAACCAGTCAGATCTGCTTCTCAGCCCAGCGCTTTCGTGCAGCGAGGTGTACACTCATGCAACAACACTCCAGAAGCACCTAGTCAAAATGCCATGCCAACAATGCACCCTGGCTCGCTGAAAACATCTGGCTAAATGAAACGCAATGACTGGCCACGGGCATTTCCTGGGAAGACAGGAGGGACAAATGCTAACACATGAGGTACTGACATATTTCAAAATCTCCCATGTTCTGAACACCAGTGACGTCTGTGTTGACAACTATATGAAGCCATTTAAGTTATAATTTTACATTTTTCCTAAAGTAATTGTATTTTTCTCACAGTAAGTAAAATAAATATTGCTAGAGGTCTTTATTAAAACAAAATGTATGACATTATTTCTCAGCATGTCCTTTACATCTGTACGCTCTGAGGGTAGTGTTTTCATCTCCCGAAGGATTCTGTGCGCTCTGATTTACACCAGCCCCAGCCCCAGCCCAATCAATCAGCAGTCTGGACAACCTCAGCCTCAAAGTGTGTTCCTTCTAATTGTTGAGTTTGGAGACCAAAAAGTCGTATGAAGGGCAAGATCATGGCTGTAGTTAACCCTTTAAACTATTGTGCATCTTTACTAGAAGTTAAGTTTGTAAGTTTTGAGTTCTGTTTAGAACATTTGAAAGTGATCACACCAAGCGCCACTTAGCTAGAAGAAATTCCAAACCTAGTGCCCACTATCTTGCAACCTCGCCCCTGCCTGGAGCAGTGCATCTCCACAGATCACGGAGCTCCACCGTGAGAAGCTAGCTTTTGATGAGAACAAAGCCAGGCAAACCCAGGTGTTCTGCTGGTGGAGCTGTGAGCACACTAACTGACGTCTGCTTGGATGGGATCGTGAAACTTTGGTCCATTTCTTGAGCAAACAGCATCACATTATTAGGATCCGGCTTATAAATATTCTGCTCCCAAGAAAGGTGGACGCTCAGAGCCACCATGCCTATGCATCATGTGCCCGCCCACTCACTGGAAACTTCCAAGTAAGGGCCACCTCTTACTTCAGTACCAAGGAAGGTCCATAATACAGCTTCTTTAAAAGTTGAACTTTAATAATAATAATGACAAACATTCATTCCATCAGTTTCTCTTCAAAATTACATAAATGAGAATACACAATTTCAAACAGGTGTCTCTTCAATATACTGCACTCAATGCCCCGGGGCCCTGGGGGTGGCTGGTGACGTACACATTGAAGCAGTAATGTAAGTCTGTGAGCCACTGTTCCTGCACACCGCCACTCTTCAACGTCTGAGGGAAGGAGGAGAGAGATTTCAGGATCACAACACCATCGCTACACTACAAAATGGGCTTTTTCATGCTCCAACATCATCTCTCCGAGCTCTGCCAGTGACACCTCCATCTGTAAGTGTTGCTGGGCATTACCACAGACAGCGACGATTCCTAGTTATCTCCTAAGTACACATGGGACCACCTTCTTGGTAGGGATCTTCATTCCCCCATTCCCTGGGATGAAGGGAATTTCTAAACTCCCAACCTCCACCTCCTTTGTCATTCTGGAACCATCTGTGATGGTTTGTTTGTGAAACTGAAATTGCATTAATATCTATAAGGCCAACTTACAATTGATCAATTTCTTATGGAGATGGACTGATTCTTTAAGAAAGATCCAAAATCTTTGTTATTTATTATATTGGAATTAACGCACTCTCTTTTCTAGTGCTTCTTCAGAGGCTACTGAGCAATTTCAGAATGTGTGGAGAAGCTCTATGACAGCAACGTTGCAACATAAGTCAAGAAACCCTCAAAAATCTATTTTTTAAAAAAACAAACAAATGGGGCTGAGCCCCGGTGGCGTAGTGGTTGTGCACGGGACTATGGCCCACTGGGATGGAGGTTCAATTCCAGCTCCACAGGGGCAAAGGCTGGGCCTCCTACTCCCACCACCGGGCAGTGATGCCCTAAAAAAAACAAAACAAACAAACAAACAACTTTGCTAGCCTTCCACAGCTCAGCAAGAGCCAGCCCCAGTAGCACTCAGCCACAGCGGATGGCGGAGCAAGCCGCCAACACACAGCCGCTTGCCGCTTCTCCTCCTCCTCGTTACTAACGCCAAAGTGGCCTCAAGTTCGCTTCTGCTCAAAAGGCCCTTTATGTTAGCTAACGTGTACTGGACAATTCAATGGCAAGCACACTAACCACCTTAATTGGTTGAGCTCATTGAATGGTTCCTAAAACTCAATGAACTTGGCTGTATCCCTATTTTTACAGATGAAAAAGTTAGCTCAGGGCTGAGCCCCGGTGGTGTAGTGGTTGAGTGCGGGACTGCAGCCCACGGGCTTGGTGGTTCAAATCCAGTAACAGCTCTCTAGGAGCAAGGCTGGGTAATTCCCACGACCACCAGAGGGCAGTGATGCCCCCCCCCCAAAAAAAAAAGAAAACGTTAGCTCAGACGGGAAAAATAACTTGCCAAGCTGTCATCATCAAGAGCGTTCTAACATACTCCAGGAAAGAGTTCTTCTAACACCTGTATCTTTTTTCCAATTAAGCCATTTGTTTTACAGCTGTTAGTTGCTATTCCAAAAGCAAAGACATAGGTTAAAGGAGAGAGTAGTGAAGGGGAGGAAGCCCTGGGAAACCAGAACTGGTTTGATTCCGTCCGTGCCCGAGACCCCCCGCCCTCACCCACCTTTCCCCCAAACCCTGCTGGCACGAGCAGCAGCACAGCCCGGTACCCCTTCTCTTACCGTAATGTTCCTGATGATCTGCTGCACCAAGATCGCGTTCGTCAGCATGTGCGTCCTGAGGGGTGCGTGCTGGAGCAACAGGCGAAGGAGCTGGCCCACGACAGGCAGCTCGGTGGGCCCCGCTCGGTTCACCCTCAGGCTCTGCAGCATCAACCTGAGCACTCGAGGCAGGACCACCAGGACAGAGACACAGGCGCCCCACAGCTTATCCCTGCAATAGCAGAGACGGAGGAGGAACGTGAGGCCAATCGGCAAGGCCCTTGTGATAAACAGGCTGTTTAAGTAAAGCACCACAAACTACAAGGCTTGAGAACTGGGTTTCATCAGAATTAAATAAACACCCACTGAAATGAACTGGCTTCACTTTTGGCATGGGCCTGAAAAGGCTAGCAGCCACGCCTTCCCTGGCCTGAGTGAGATGTTCTTGAAGACATGCTAACTGTGCCTAACCCAGCTAGGCACCAGAGTGGTCTCCACGTGCACAGTCTTCCTAATGTCAGAGGCATCAAAAGACTAAGCATGTCCCACTGATAAAATAGGGGGAAAAAATCCACGACACTCTATATGCTTACCAACTTGATTCTGAGCCTATTCAATTTCTCAATCTAGGGCAGATTTGTCGAGAGACGCACTCACCAAGCGCTAAATGGATTCTGGGTACTATCCCTATCGCTAGGGCATGGCCATCCAGAGATGACACACCTAAGCTTTTCAACAGCAATCTCTTGATATCTTTACAGAAAGTGCAAAAAGTTTTTAAGACTTTAAGTTCAAAAGGTGAACTTCAAGCTGACTGAATCAAATCTAGAAAACTACCAGGTAAACAAAACAATGTCCACTTGAAGGGAGAGGTCCTATCAAGTCCGTCTGTCCAAGTTTCTGAACCAGAAGTCATAATCCTCCCAGACGTCTGCCATACAGGGAGCGGTTCTTTCACAATATACCCACCAACTCCAAATCACAGAGCAATCCCCAGCACAGGTAGGCACTGAATTAACTCCATGCGAACCAGATTCTCTTATCTCCAAAGAATGAATTCAATCTCTGGAAAGATGCAGTACCAGACTGGGGCAGTCAAGTACCAGAGAAGAGAGAGCTACCCGTGCATGCATATACAGCCAATACGGCGGCTAACACAGAGATGAGGCCACACAATCCAGAGGGAGAGAAAGGGGAAGAGAAATGATGCCCAGTCACACCCATGCGCATTCTCTCTCTCTCTCTCTCTCTCTCTCTCTCTCTCACACACACTCACACTCACTCACTCACTCACGGAGTTATCAAGTCCTCTAACTCAGCAACTCTGGAGGACTGGTAGAACTGACCCTTTGGGATTATAACTCTTCACTGGAGTAGAAAACCTCAACTTCATCCTAAGGAAGGCTGGTAGTTTCAAACTTCTGACCTTGCATTCAATAGCCTAACTCGCAACCCACTACACTGTCGGGGTTCCCAGCCACTCCAAGCCATGGGCTTTACAGGTGCCCTTTACAAGGGTCCAGTACATTCATTTCACACTTTGGTTACTTTGAGTGGATTTCAAGACACTCTTGACCAAAACCATTAGAATGACTACAGATTCCTCTTTCACTTCAAGTGTAATGCTGAAGGTTGTATTCTTCAAATACCTCGATCACAGAGAAATTACAGAGCAGAGAGACCTCTGGACCAGAAGAAATGAAAGCAATACCCAAAGAACAGTGGCAGTCCGTTTAAAAGTTTTCTTTTTTGTTCCCGATTTTATTTTTTTATTTTATTTTTGTGGGGCGGGGAGGGGCCATCCCTCTGGTGGTCGTGGGAGCTACCCAGCCTTGCTCCTGGAGAGCCGCTGCTGGATTTGAACCATCAAGCCTGTGGGCCGCAGTCCTGCACTCAACCACTATACCACTGGGGCTCAGCCCGATTTTTTTTTTTTCATGAAATTATTTTATTGGGGGTTCACAACTCTTACGAAGAATTGTTATTAATCAGAACTATATGAATTAGTCTATAAAGTATATAAATTTTAAAGTGTATATATACTTACTGGAAAACATTTTGACGATAGTAAAGTGGATAAATTGTGGTATAGTCAAGTAACAGATTATTACTGTCCACAGCCTGCCTACATAAATAAAATTGGCCTGGAACACAACCACAGCCTTTCATTTTTCTATTTTCTACCCATAGCTACTACCGCAGTGCCTAGAGAGTCCACGAAACCCAAGACAGTACTATCTTTGACAGTAGCAATTCTCAACCCGTGGGTCGAAACCCCCAAAGGGGTTTGAGCGACCCTTTCCCAGCGCTTGCCCGATTCATAACAGCAGCAAAATGACGGTTATGAAGTAGCAACAAAAATCATGTTACGGTTGAGGGTCACAACATGAGGAATTGTATTAAAGAATTATGGCTTTAGGAAGGTTTGGGAACCACTGTTTTACAGAAAGAAGTTTGATGACCTCCCTCCTAGAAAGAAATGTAAATGAGTAAAATACAGCTAGCTGGATCTTTTAAACCCAAAGGAATTGCGTGCGACTCACAGATTGAGGACCACTGTTGTAAATGATACTGAAAGACTCAAAACAGAAACACATAATATGAACGCTTTAATATAAAATTCACAAATACTCAAAAAAATTGGATGGTTTAAGGAAGTGATTAGTATGAAACTGGTGGTTTCTAGCATTGCAGAAAAGAAATATGTGCATGGAAAGTACACGGATCATATGTTCATGCTGCATTTCTTAACCTGAACATTGCTTCATTAGATGTTCAGCATATAATTGCCCTGTAAACTATACAGGTGTTCTCTAAAATTATAATGTATCATATATTTTCACAGTATTTAAAAGCCCATGAAAGACTAGAAGGTACATAATGCAATGTTAAAAGGAAGTTAATGCTTTTTAAAATTTTCTCATGTCTTAGATTCTTTTAAACCTTCTGCAATGGTTATTTTAAATGAAATACACTTTTTTTTTCTTTCCAACTCAAAGCTGTTGTTTACTCACCATTAAAATCATAAACACCTAAGACTCTATATACAGATTTCTGGTTTTTAAAACCCATTGGGGGAAAAAAAAAACCTACCAAAAAGTTTAAGTGAAAATAGTGAGTTCAACCCTTGTCATTGAAATAAAATTGAAATACACTTTTAAAGGCAAAAGTTAAGAACATTTTAAAAGTTACAGTGCAATGCTCCAAACAATGTGAGGTTTAGCCTGAATATTACACAACATGAAAAGTACTGACTAATTAATTAAAAGCATCTTTGAACAATGCCCTTTAAATCCCAACATTTCCACTGCCTCTTGGGTGGCTTGAATGAAGCTCAGCGAAACACAAAGTCCATCCTCCTAATGGCAGAGCTGTCCCGTGCTGCTTCTGGCTAAACCTCCAACAAAGGGACACTCTCAAGAAACTACAATGTCATTTCACTTCACATCTGTACCTTAGGGAATGGGGGCTAACAGCTAAGAATTTTCAAAACACAAGAATTTACTAAGCAAAAAGTTTGTTGCATTTAGACAAACTCTCTGAAAAGAGATTTTGAAGTATTTTGAAAGTCTCATCTTTGTCCACTTTCTGCCATTTTAAATATTTCCTGGGAAGTTAGACTGTGGAAGAGTTAAAAAACATATGTGCATATGCAGGTGAACAGAGGCTGAGAAATACATAAAGCATACCTCTTCCTCAGATGCTCCGCTTCCCCTTTCTCTAGAGTCAGCAGGAAATAGAGAAGGCTGTAGCAACAAGAAGCCAGGAAGGGAAGCAGCGCTTCACTCAGGGTGCACGCCTGGTCCAGGAGCTTACAGAGCAGCCCCAGCACACAGCCGGCTGTGCTGTCAGGAATCACGGTCAGTCCAACCTAGGAGGAGGAAAGTCACATTAATTCACCACCTCAACACCACCCCAACTGCAACCCCCCCCAGTAAAAATGTCATCGGTCCCCTGAAAAGTTCAAGTGTCACCACCGCTACGTACAACTCCAATCGACTTACCACAAGCCACCCACCCGCCACTTCTCAAAATACCTCCAGTGATCCTTAAGGCCTTGCTTTTCTTTGGAAGACTGAAAACCAGGAAATAAGGCACAGCCTTTTCAGAAGACGGAGTCTTCTAAAATGTTCCACACATTACCAGATCCACTGATGGTCAGGAGTTTTAAAGAATTATTTCATGCATCCAAAGAAAATTTTGATATCAACGTCACATGACTTGAGTATTCCAACAGGAAATCTCTGCTATCTTCTACCCACCCCAGAAACTCTGCCCCTTGATATAGCTGGTCATTCAATTCACGCTCCACTAAGGGAAGTGCCTCTTCAAGTCGCTCCGGTAGTATCTCATGTATGTGCTTGTTTCACTGCCTTGAAAATACACCAAAACTAGCAGTCACCAGTTTGCCAGTTCATCTCGCCTCTCCCGTCTGACTACACTAGCACAAGGACAGCCACCAGTGAGCACATATCGACATGGTTTACGTCTCCTGGAAACTATGAGAAAACACAAAAACATCAAGTCTGTGGTGTTCGCCTTCTCCACTGGCTTTCTGAGAAAAGCAACCAACGCTCACTGGCATGCCTATCGTTGATTAAGACAATGAGTGAAGAGACAAGCGAGCATGCAGGGAGGAAGCTGAAGGGAAAAAGCGGTCTGATGTGACTGAACTGCTCAATTGTTTGATATGTGAATTATACGCCAATAGAACTCTTGGGGAAGACAAAATATCCTTTCTCTGGAGACACAAAGGGTACAAATTGTATATTTATCAGCAGAGTGCAGAGAGTCCTGGACATTTGAAGCATTACTTCTTCAACTTAAAGGACGTACCATTTTAAAGGGGAAAAGGGGGTATTATGTATGGGTACATTTATCAAAGTATCCACACAAGTGAGAGTCACTGTGAGAGGAAAATCCAGTCATCCTCCCTTCAACAGTGTAAAAGATAAACAGCTCCAGTTCAAACAGGAGGAGACACGGAGGAAGTTAAAGCTGCAACTCAGGCATGCCTGATGGAAATTTCATGCTAAAGGGAACAAGGAACACCCACTGGCCCACGGTCAAGTCAGTCTCATGGTTGAGCTACTTGTGGTGTCCAGGTCCTCGCCAGTGCCTATGTGACAATGCTGTTCCTTTGAAGCCTGGAGGGTCTAGGTTCCAGAGCACAGTCTAGTCTGCGCGCCAGACACCCGATGCACTGAATGCCAGCCACATACGACGAGGAGCATTGTAAGTTGGAGAGAGTCTGACATGTAATTCTCCAGTCTGTCATTACGGATGCAGAAACTGAGATTCCAGAGTAATTAGGGATTCTAACAAGGCAAAGAACCCCTTTAACAGCCAGGAATAAAACCCAGGTTTCTCAGTTCTTGATCCCAAATTACAATGAGACGCACATGTGAACACACCAAAGCTAAGAACTGGTATCAGGAACACAAAATTCCCAACTCTCTCTCCCTGGCGACAATAAAGCCCATCTTAATCACTGAATAATTGTTTTTTTAAAGAGGAAAGGAAATTAAAGTGTATTTACCAAATGCTTACTGATGGCGCTTTGCAAGATATCAAAGCTCTGGCTCCGAGCTGGGATAACCAATAAATTGTGACAAACTGCCTGTCAGGATTAAAAAAAAAAAAAGCTGTGATCAATTCTGGGCATTTTCAGGTCAAAACAAATTCAACATCTTTTTTTGTTTTGTTTGTTTGTTTTGAAGGGGCATCACTGCCCTCTGGTGGTCATGGGAGCTACCCAGTGCTGCTCCTGAGAACCGCCGCTGGATTTGAACTGTGAAGCCCGCAAGCTGCAGTCCCGCACTCAGCCACTTATGCCACCGGGGCTAAGCCCCTCAACATCTGTCTTTATATTCAAAAATAAGCTTTTATCTTACTGCTCCTGAGAAAATATGTACAGCACAAGAAACAATACTCATCAACTTCTGTAACACTGATTTCATTCTCTCTCCTTTGTGGCACTGTTCGGCTCCCATGGACATAAATCCATTGCGTGCTAAGGTTCTTTATCTATTAAACTGCTGTTGTCAATTTGATCTCACAGATAGTTCTTAAAAGATAAATGCTCAGGACAGACAAATTTCACTCATTGACTGTACTCGTTGATTCTGACTCACAGTGACCTTACAGGACAGGGCAGAAGCACCTCTGTAGGTGACCTGGACGGTAACTCTTCAGGGAGCAGAAACCTTCACTTTCTCCCTCGGAGCAGCTCGTGATTTCAGACTCGTTGGGAACTCCATGTGTAGGAGTGAACTACACTCCCAGGGCTCCGTACATTTTTTAATAGTTATGCAAAATTGTTTGGTCTTATGACTTAGGGGTACCTAAAATTCGAGGTTTCAAGATTATCTCAGGACAATGAAAATTTGAAATTCTGGTCTGCATTCTACCCTTTAGATCAGCACTGAAACTAGGGCACATTTAATTCACGTGCTCAACAGTTGTGGCCAGGTTATCACCCAGTAGTCTGTCTAGCCTCCATTCCCATGCAGTGGCCAGAGGGCTGCTCTGTAACATTTCCAAGGCTGTACACGTTTAGGGAAGCAGACTGCTACTCTCTCTGGGAGGCAAGTAGGTTCAAATTACTGGCTTTTCTGTTAGCAGCTGAACTAAAACACTGACACCACTGTCAAAAGAAGTGTTTTATATCATTCTGAGCTACCAGAACTGTGCTCTTCATTTTGGTCCATTTTTATGCTATGGGGAGAAAATAAAATCACTAGCAATTAACATTTGTGATGTTTATCCATAGTGTTAGTATTTCTAGTGGTAAGACTGCTAAAAATATTATACTAAGAAACCAGTCTCATATCCAATTTACATAATATATGTCAGTAATGAATATTTAAGGTTATAATTTTTAAAGTCTTACTAAACAATACTAAAACAAGTTCAACTTTATGGTTTTTTGGGCATCACTGCCCTCTGGTGGTGGGAGTAGGAGGCCCAGCCTTTGCTCCTGTGGAGCTGGAATTGAACCTCCGTCCCAGTGGGCCGCAGTCCCGCGCACAACCACGCCACCAGGGCTCAGCCCATGTTCAACTTTATATATATATGTGTGTGTGTGTGTATGTGTGTATGTATATGTGTGTGTGTGTGTATATATATATATTTTTTGGGGTGGGGGGTAATCACTGCATCTGGTGGTCCTGGGCACTACCCAGTGCTGCTCCTGAGAGCAGTAGCTGGATTTGAACCGCCAAGCCCATGGGCTGCAGTCCCACACTCAACCACTTACGCCCCCGGGGCTCAGCCCTCAACTTTTATATTTTTAGCAATTATTTATATTTTCTATTTTATATTATATTTTAGCAATTATTAGCTAAGAATGTCTTTTTTTTTAAATCATTTTATTGGCGGCTTGTACATCATTTTTCACAATACATAAATATACTGTGCCAAGCACCTTCACATGCCCGCTGCTATTATCGTTCTCCAATCATGCGCCTTTTCCCTTGAGTCCCTAGTATCGGCTTTTCCATCCCTTCCCCACAGAATTTCTTATATAATGGAAAGTGTGTCAGAAAACCAAAATGCTTAGCAGATATGGGCTCTATTTAATTTCATGAAAACTAACAGATCTAATGTTTAATTCTTTCTACAAAAAGATTAATGGATAAACCACAGGCCCTCTTTAAAAATGATTGCCTAAATTTACAATATTTGATAAAAAAATAAAATGTATGCTGTACTTTAAAACTTAGAATAGTTTTATAATTAACTTTAAAATAAAGGAACTGTTGAATAATCGCTTGGTGAAATAAGTCACCTGCAAGATACTAACTCTAGCGAGTTGACTAGTGTACTGAATCTTGACAAAACTCACGTCCATTCTGGTACGTGGAGGGGACTATTTGGAAACAGGGTCTTTGCAGATGTAATCAAGTTAGCTGAGGATGGACCCCATCTATACACACTGACTGGTGTCCTTATAGTGGAGCTAAGAGACACACAGAAAAGTCACATGATGACAGAAAGATTAAAGTGATTATAATACAAGCAACTAACACCAAAAGTTGCTGGCCAACACCAGAAGCTGGGGGAGAGAGATGGAGTTCCTTTTCAGCAAATCCATAAGGAACCAGTCATGCAAAGGCCTTGACGTGGGACTTCTGGCCTCCAGAAGCCCTAGGGAACATTTTTCTATAGTTTATCCTGGTTTATTATTGCCCTAGAAAACTAATACGATCAGTTAAATTCTGTTTAAATCTTTCTCATCTTTCAAGATCTAAGAAATTCTTTTGTATGACTACTGTCCTCTTCTAAATGGAGGGACCTGTCTTATGCTACTTAAAAAGCAAATAAACAAAAGCATCTTTATCATTCTGATTCCTGATAGGGTCTATTCTAGTAACTAGGCTGTTTCCTTCTGTCGTACATGGGGTGCGTGACAAGAGCGAGAACCAACTCACAACAAAGCCACCAGCACAGTTTATCACTGAAGTCCTCTCTCTTGAAATCACACACCTCCTTACAGGTCTGAGTACAGGGATCTTATCTGACATTACTCTCTACCTCTAAAAACATCTGTACAAGACCATCTTTATATTTAACCAAGATTTCATGAGTTTAATTTTAATAACTGTTACTTTGCAAATGTGCTGTTACCTCAGTTACATCCCAATGATGTAAAAACTGATCCCAGTCCGTAAGGTAGAGAAGCACCGGGGAGAGCTGGGTCTGGACAACATGAGGGACTCCTCGGAGGCTCTGAAGCCAAGTCAACTCCTCTTTTGAAAACCCTAATGAAAGTACAAAGAAAACCAATCAAAATTTTAAAAAATAATTTTAAAAAATCAGGTGATTTGTGCTATCTTGTGAAACTTTTTAAAGCTCCATTTTCCCTGAGTGCCTGCTTTAATAAAATGCTAACAATGGAGGCAGTTGATTTAATATTACGTACACAAAGAATGTGATATGATTATTTACAGAGCAAGAAGGTACTGCAGGTTTTACAATTTAAAGAGGTGAAAGGCCTAAGGCCTCCAAATTGTGATAGTTAAAAAGCAAATGAACAAGTAGGTGCAATGCACTCATTTTCCATAAACACATCAAGCTCTGTAACCCTTTTCAAGTATTATAAATTGCTGTCTCACATCACAAAGTACAGGGGACAAGAGAAGTGATCAGGACCACACTTGCATTTCATCAACTACAATTTACGTAACTAAAGTTCAGACTCCCTTTTCACTGCTGTTACTCTGAGTCTAATCTACACGGTCAACTTGCCAAAGGTCCTTCTGAGAAGCAACTCTCAGAATCATCACAATAGTCTTTATGTGGGTTGACCTCGCTATCTGGTTTGATAATTCTGATCAGCCTACTTTCACAAGCATAGTTTGATGAGTATACATCACACTACTCTCCCTCATCTAAAACTCTTCAGAAGCCTTTTGACAAGCACTAACCTTAAGTATACCCTACCCCAAATACATACAATCCAAACTTAAACATAGAAAAGTTTTTATTTTAAAAATAATTATCTTGCTCGAATTAACTCATTAGAACCTGTTAAAATTTTCAAATGCTAATTAATCCTTCCTCATTTAAAACCAGAAATGTTCAAAAGTACTATCATTCGAGAATAAAATGGAAATGTTAATACAGTGCCAACAGATGAAAAAAGATGAATAATTATAGACCTAATATGAAATGTCTAGACTCATTTTAATAATTTTGCTTTGAAGGCAAATGTCACATAAAATATGGGTTAATGTAAATTGGGTGTTCCTATGCGCCTCATATAAAGTTGAAAATTTTAAGTTTAAAAATATTTGGTGAGGGCTGAGCCCCAGTGGCGTAGTGGTTGTGCGCAGGACTGCGGCCCACTGGGACGGAGGTTCAATTCCAGCAGTGGGGCTGGGCCTCCTACTCCCACCACCAGAGAGCAGTGATGCCCACAAAAAAAAAAAAAAAATCAAAAAAAAAATTCACTGAACCAAATGTTTTAAGTATACCATGGATTAGCTCCCTCTTTTTGAAATAGCCACACACATACAGTTCCCCATGAACGATAAGAAATAGCATAAGGCGGCGGAGGAAATGAAAATATTTATGCAACACTCAAGTACTCCTCACGGTCTGGCCATTTATGAGAGTTTCACAGTGAAATGTACACATCAATCTAATGGACATTGTAATAGGGCACAAATATTCCATCAAAGACTTCCGCTTATTATTATTAATCTGGCAAGTGAATATGGTTACCTGTAAGTGTTGAAAATAGGAAGCTAAAATAATCTGCGTCACTCATTAACCCGTTTTTAACCGAATAGTTCCATCCAGAGAATGATGATCTATAATAAACAATGAGAGAGTTATTACCAAAGTGTCCAAGGTTAAGAACTGCATACAACAAGCCTCATTTAATAACTTAAAACAAAACACATCATTTGTATTGGTTTATTGTTATATATGAGGACTCAGGAACCACAAAAACTTCAGCATATACTAAAACTTTACATTTACAGTTTAGTAAAAAACGCACTTGGGTCATACATGATGGAACTTAAAATATCTCCACTGCATTCAGACTCGCCAAAAAGTAGAAATGAAGTTCTATTTCTCAGTAGTAGGTCCAGCTGCTATGTTGTTACATACTTGGTTTTCTCAGACACGCCTCAGCAATTATGTTTAAATAAGCTCTAACTTTCTATCTAACTTAAGCAAAAAAGATCTTAATTAAGCAAACAATAGCTCTGTTTAAAGCTGCTATGAAACAAAGAAAGAACAGTGTTTCTATACTTAACAAAGCTGTGCCTAGGCCTGTTTGCACAATAATGCAGCAAAGGCCTTGGCGAGGGGCTTATGGAGCAACTAAATGTAAAGCACCTTCTCATTAAATGAGGTTTCTTTGGTTTCTGTCATGAGATCCTTTAAAATCTCCTCCTTGAGTAAAGGCTAGGAATAAGGAGAGCAAATGTCACAAGGGCTGCGAAGGAGCAGATTCAACAAGATGACCTGTTTCATCACAGCCACCTGAAAGAAACGTCAGACAAAACGAGGCGTTTCTAATTCAACTACGATGCTATTTGTTCCTCATTATAATCACTGTATTTGCGTCCTACTGTCCTTAAAATCAGAAGATGAGAACAGTGGAGAGGCCGTACTGAGTGTCAGCCCAAGGGTGGGGGATCTCATCCAGGAGCGAATGGCTAATCCTAGTTCAGCAGTGATTTAAAAGAACATCATGGTGAATGCTCAGGGAAAAGGCACACAAGAGCCTGATTCAGAAAAATAACATCCTCTTGAATCCAGTCAGAACAGGAATGGAATCCAGTGATTAAAATGAGCAGCACACCGATTTCATTAGTCTGTTTGGGGCACATGATAGTTTTTCACACTGTTCCGAGAGTTTCTGACAACCATCTGTATTGTCCAAACCAGGATGCTCCCCAAGTGAGAGTTTTGTTTTAATTTTGCTGACCCAAGAGGAGTAAACCCAACAGTTCCAGATATCAGATCAATAATCACCCCACTGAAATCTCAAATACAAAGTCTTAGTTCGCAATTCCCGTCTCCTCAGAGATTTACTTAACAGTATGCCTGGTTACAAATAATACAAGAACAGGAAGGATATGGAATGAGAAAAAATACAGACATGATGATGGAACTATATACATATCACACACTAGGAAAAACACAAACCTGTAAGGAGCTATAAAGGGGCGGTAAAAATAAAGAAGCGGCAACTCGGGGTCCAGTATTTACAACCTGACAGTAAATTAACAGTCCTAGCAGACGGGCCTTTCACAGGTGCAAAAGACTGGTACTCTGCAGTGCAGCCTGCTCTGAGCCACGTCCTCTCTCTGCTACATACAGCAGATGTCACAACTACAAAAATATGCTGGACTTGACCTAGGAGGCCAATTAATGTAACAAAAATCTAGAAACTAGCTTCCTCCACAAACTTTAAGTAAACCACAACTTAAGGAGTAAGTTTGGGAATTAATATAGCAACGGTACACATGAATGAGACTGAGAAGCAAGATGAATGTTCATAGTCGACTGGAGATAATGAAGAGGTTGGTTATTTTTACACAGACTGGAGACAAAAGCCATGATGAGAAGTAACTCGGCATTCATCTGAAGAAAACAAACATTACTAAGTTCTGAACCTAGAGGAAGTAAAGCGAATGCCATCAATCTTAAAAGCTCAAAAGTCCTGATTCTGTATTCCTTTTCAAAAATTGGAGAATACAGCTATAAGTAGGAAATTCTATTAGTAAATTCTGAAAAAATAGAATAATTAAAATTTTAACTGAGTGAACGTCTATATTCAGTGGAAAGCTGCTTTTTATTTAATGATTAAGAATACTTATTATCCCTATTTGGGAATTAAAGTTATTTTCCAAATTTTGCCATCTAATTCCACAAAAAGAAAACAAAAGCAAGACTCTCAAATATCCTTGTCAAAAATAATAAAAGCCCAAGTGGAACATAAGAGATGCTGACAGACTTAAAACGCAGCTTTGTAGGGAATCAATGAGAAGCATCCTTTGAAGTTAAATCACGGGAACAGAGTGCCCTCTACTGGGAGCTAAGGAAGATAAAACCATGAGTTACATAAAGGTTATGTATTTATTAAGTGGGCTTCACCAAGCTTGTGAAAAAATGCAAATAAGAGTAAAAGGTATCACACACTTTCTAAATTTCCACCAACTGTACACAGCTAAGTAAATAATTTAATTTTTTAAAGGCCTGGCATTACTAAATGTTTAAACTAGACTAAAAGCAGGATATTTTATTTCTAATAAAGAGAAACATGGAAAATAAGTATTTCAAATATTTAAAAAGTATGACCCTCAAGACTCTCTGTGATACACCTGAGAGCTAGAAAGTTTCTGAAAGGTGGCATTAAAAAGACTACTGGACAGAAGGTGTGAGTCACAATTCCTTGACACTATTTTGAACTGCTCCGTTTCTGATCTGGGCTGGTTCAGCACTCCTTAGGCCACCAGGCGGTCCCCGGGTCCTGGGAGGTCACCTTATCGATGCCAAACTTAGGGTGGACACCCAATCGGCACAGCGCACTACAG
>PVJH01032608.1:0-22505 GCA_004026705.1 Nesogale talazaci | reverse complement strand
TGAGCTGGGATGTTTTCTTAAGGTACAATTGCTCTTTGATACAAAGTTCTCTCTTACACACAGATGAGTGTCTCTGGATTTGTTTCTCTAGTCAATGTGGACTAACACAGATGGCCTTTTCAATGGCCTCCCATGCAGCATGCCTGGGAAAGTAGAGGAAGACCCTCGAGGAGATGGATTGACACATTGGCTGCATCAAGGGGCACAGCCCTAGGGGCAGTTGTGAAGACGATGCGGGATCGGGCAGTGTTTCGTTCTGCTGCGAATACAGTTGCTATGGCTTGGAACCAGTCCAATGACTCCTAACAAGACTCTAGATGACTCGTTATTGCGATTGAATTTCAGCCAGTCGGAGATAGAAAGAGTTGGGGGAGGGGAAGAGAGGAATCCTTCTCCTTAGGGACACAGTCTAGAAATTGTACACACAATGAAGATTAAATCAAATGGCCATCTCTCACAAAATGAGAAGTAGAGCAACTTACAATATTGTGGTAGTCATGTGCTTATGTTAATTTTATAACTGAAATGTAGGGGTGGCTGTGTTGGCATGGCTTTCACCTGAGACTCCTGGGAAATCTCGCGGAATTTCCCTCGTGAAGATGAGAAGCTATCTTCCCCAGTGGTTGGGAGTTAGTTTTCAGAGATGATTAATCACAGGCAAGCTGGCAGCGTCGGAGAAGTTGGAGGAGCCAGCAGAGAGACCACATGGCTTTGCCCTGATGAAGACAGACCTCTGAAGCAGGAGTGGCATGCTGTTGATGGACCTGAGCCCTGGAAGCGAGGAGCCATGGGGAGACCCCTGCCAGCGCCAGAATTCTGCACCCACTGACCTGTGACTTCCTGAGTCGGAAGCAGGCTTTATAGACTGACTTCAGGCATATGGGTTAATACCAGACTTATGAATTTGAACTGGACTGGGCTGGGATGCTTTCTCCATGTCCCATTCCTTTTGTGTATAAACCTTTTCCTTATACCTATATGTGTGTCCCTGAAATTTTGTTTCTCTAGCCTACCCGGTCTAACTCATTTTGGTACCAGGAGTGGGGTACTAGAGGAACAAATCATAAGATGGAAAGCAGAAGCTTATTTGACTTGTGCCTCGTGGTATTGCTACTTCTTTGGCTAGACAGAAGTCAGATATGTCCTTGGAGTTTACTGAGCTACTTTCTGGAAACAATATGGGAAGTTAAAGTTTTGATTATTTTGTTTGGAAGCTGTCTTTGGTTGTTCCTATATAATATGGATGCTCATAATGTATATGTTGAGCTCAGGGGGGGGGCCACCATTTGAGTGTCTCAGAGCCGGTTCTGTTCAGGGACAATGGTTAAGAAGATCAGAATGCCAGACTGAAAGCAGGGATTTGTTTTGATGCCTTTGGAGCCCTAATTCAATATTTTTGTGTAAACAATAGTTAAGATAAGGATATAGATAAACTTAATAACTATTGACCTTCTGTTTTAAGAATTAATTTTGATTTCTGATTATGCTGTTTATATTTTTTTCTTATGCCTGTTATTGTAAATATAAGTATGCATAGAAATGTTTATGGGAAAGTATGGAAAGAGTTTGGAAATCCAGTTACCTCAAGCCAAGCATTGACCTCTAGAGGGTTTAGGACTTAGTGTCAAAGACATCTCTAAAGTGATTAACCCCACCTTGATCTTAAATGGGGTTAGACCACACCTGAAAAAACTTATCTGAAGAAAATAGCCCCACCCAGTCTTTGGGAGTACTCAGGATACTTGTAGTCTGAGAGGTCAGACTGACTGATAAAGAAGGAAAGAGTCAATTTCCTTGGAAAATCCTAACTAGTGATTGTCTTCAAAAGCGAAGGAATCTGGAACCATGAAGATAACTCCTCTCTGGGTCTGAATGTTAAAGGAAACTTGTGGCAGGCTGAAATGCTTGTTAGGTGACCACCCAGATTTACTGCTTGTGGGGAAGCAGGAGAAATGCAGCAATAAAGAGCTGGTTGACTTTGGCCACTGACACCGGGGGACTTGGTTCACAGGAAAAAGGGGAGACGAGAGCGGTTTTACTGGTCTGAAGTTCATGACCGAGCATGGGAGAGCTAGGCATGTTGAGAATTTGTTGGGTCCTTGGTCTAAAGGAAGGTGACCAATGGCCACCGTGGTGAGGCTAAGTGGAAAAGCCCACACTGAGTTGACCAGAACCCGACCAGAGGAAGAGAAGCGATTTAAGTCTGTGAACTGGTGCATATCGTTGCTGACTTTATGCATGGCCTATCCTGATTTGACTTTGCTAATGGATGCACACTTCATGAGATTCCAACTAGAATGAAGATTCTTCACATTGAAAGATATGGTTGTTTCCTTACAGCACTGGGTTTGTGTAAGTGGGCAATATAGAACTTAGATACCCAAAATGGGGGAATGAAGGCATGAGGTAGTTTGGTTTGCAAACACTTATAGGTGGTAGAATATACATTCATAGGATTATAGAATCAAGGTGTAGATATTTTGTAACTACAATTGTAAGGCACAGCATATCTATTGTTTTGTTCACTTATAGAATGTTATTTTCAAACGATGGTGACACATGTTGACTTATATGTATTTTAGTTTTATCCTGTTAGATATAAAATTTTTTAAAATTTATTTGAGGGTTACAAATGGTTACAGAGTTATGTGAAAGTATAAAATCAACATAGGGGTGGTCTGTGGTAGTCATGTGCTTATGTTCATTTTATAATTGAAATGTAGGGGTGGAGTCTGGCCTGTTAATCAGGAGAAAGCCATTGAGTAGCTGATGAGGCCTCTGTGTGGGCATGGCTTTCACCTGAAATTCCTGGGAAATCTCGCGGTATTTCCCTCGTGAAGATGAGAAACTATCTTCCCCAGTTGTTGGGAGTTAGTTTGAGAGATGATTAATCACAGACAAGCTGGCAGCGTCGGAGAAGTTGGAGGAGCCAGCGGAGAGACCACACGGCTTAGCCCTGATGAAGACAGACCTCTGAAGCAGGAGTGGCATGCTGTTGATGGACCTGAGCCCTGGAAGCGAGGAGCCATGGGGAGACCCCTGCCAGCGCCAGAATTCTGCACCCACTGACCTGTGACTTCCTGAGTCAGAAGCAGGCTTTATAGACTGACTTCAGGTATATGTGTTAATACCGGACTTATGACTTTGAACTGGACTGGGATGGGATGCTTTCTCCATGTCCCATTCCTTTTGTGTATAAACCTTTTCCTTATGTGTGTCTCTGAAATTTTGTTTCTCTAGTCTACCCAGTCTAACTCAAGTATATTGTGTATATAAGTAAAATTCAGGTAAAAAATTTATTACTCCAGAACAATAATGTTATGTGCTATTTGGAACACTGTGAGTCAAAATACCCTTAATAATAATAGGTTTGGTTGGGATTCCATGCTCTGTCACAAGTACAGAGTGGTTTTTGTGCTTGAACAATGGCTTAAACAAAGAACTTTCTGTGTGGGTGGCCATCTATAGGGTAGTCCTGGTGGCATGATAGTTAAAGCACTCAGTTGCTAACTATCTCATAGTAGCCAATAATTGCCCAAGATGTAAGACTGCACAAAACAACGGTCGATTCTCATCTAAAATAAAGTTTAATTAGGTTTCTTAATTTTTTATTTGCTGAATCTGGAAACCCTAAAAAGTCATTTATTCTTATGATATATATGACTGATTTTGGCTACATTATAGTCAAATCTTTGCTATTTTTCAAAAAATGTGAATATTTCCTTTGAGTTTCAAACCATAATGGGAATAAAATTTCAGTTTTATATGATTTTTTTCTGCTAACTCCCCCATTTTCCATCACGAATCTCTGATTTTCTTGTTAATTATAACACCTTTGAGGAGTGCATTTTATTTGAAATATAATCAATTGGTAGAATATACATACCAGTCAAATAAAAAATACAAAGTGGTGACAATTAAACATAATATACAGTGTTGGGCAGCACAAATGAAAGAACTACACATTTTATTGCATACAGTATCTTTAGTGTCCATGAAAACCTTCTTAGATTCACTTGCACAGGAAATATGATCGAGTAATTAGCATTACTGCAGACTATTTACACCATTCAACGATTAAGTAATGGGTACTATATATAGAACTACAGCTTCAACCTACTCACAGAAGCTATCTCACAGACTAGTGTACTGGTTGATAAATGGCTTTGTTCTATAATGGCCTCTCAATAACATATTCAGGTAAAGCAACAAGAAAACCATTACTGGCAAAAGCAATTGCAGAAACACATACTTTCGTGTAGTAGCACCATCCCCCAGTATTATGTGCACATGTGTTATAGTGCATCTTCCTGAGTTGAGCTTTGCAAATGGCAGTCACACACAACCCTGAAACGAATGACTTCGTCCCAGGCTTAGCCTTCACTGGTTATAGTAATAATTATGAGCGTCATAGCCATCATAGCCCTGCCCCTTATAGTAGCTGTACTCATCTTCATAGGCTCGGTAATTGTCCCCACGGGGCTCCCCATTCTCATTTTCGTAGACTTCATAAGCATGATCATATTCACTGGTGCCTGTCTGTTCATACTCATTCTCATAGCCATTCGAGGTGGTGTGTTCTAACGGTGGGGTGGTCGTCTCGGAGATCTCCTGTGGAGGGCTTGAAGAGTCAAACCCACCATTGGGAGATGTGGTTGTTTCCAAACCACCGTCTTCCTCTTCTCCAGTCGTGGGGGTTCCTTCCGCCTCGGCCGCTGTGGCACTTTCTTCCGCCTCTTCTCCATTGTCTCCACCACTGCTACCCTGGCCATTTTCTGCATCCGTGCTGTTGGTGGTCGTCCCATTGATGCCTTGCCCATTCACATCCACTTCCGCTTCGTTTTCAGATTCCTCCTCTTCCTCTTCTTCCTCTTCCTCTTCTTCACTTTCTTCCTGTTCGGAGACTTTGCTCACTGCCTGTCGGGAAAAGTTGTGAAGAATCTAAATCAGTGTGTGGACCATTTTAAATTTAAGACCATTACGTACGTAAACACAGTATCTGTGCTGACTACCTTGGAATACATGTAATTTTTCTTTTTAATAGATGCAATTTTGAATTCATGCAAAATCCACTTACAAAAGGATTGATTGGTGGGCTTTGACAATTCTAAGTATTGTTTTCCTTGGGTTTTGATGGGGAGAAATGTGCCTAACAAGCCTCTGTGGGAGACGTTTTCTATTACTATTATTTTAAATTTTCTTACTGTTTACATTTTAGACCATCATTTTTTAATTCAATAATTTAAATAGCTCATCATATGTCCCAATACTTTGCCCTGTCCACATAGTTCCATTTTTCTCCCTATTATAGATTTCTGTCTTTCTCTTCACCCTAACTAACATCTGACTACCGGTTGTAACATCTCTAACCAGTTGTTTCCCCTTCCTTCTCTTCTCCTCCCAACTCTGGAAACCTTCAAAGCCTGTTACTTTTGTTGTTAAAAGCCTCTATCTTGTTGTTTATTCCTTTTACAACAATGGTCTCATGCACTCTTTGCCCTTTGCTCACAATGATATTCTTCAAATGCATCCATGTTGTGAGATTTTTCACACTTTCATTATTCTTTAGTGATGGATCATATTTCTTTCTTTTGTTTTTTTTGGGGGAAGTAGGAGACCCAGCTTTGGTCCTGGAGAGCTGCTGCTAGATTTGAACCGCCAACCCAGTGGACTGCAATCCCGCATACAACCACTACGCCACCAGGGCTCAGCAATGGATCATATTTCATCAAGTGCATGTACTTAAATCTTTATTCATTCTTTCAACAATGGATATTTAGATTATTCCTAGCTCTTGCTATTGTAAGTTGTGCTCTGATGAGCCTAGGCATGCATAAATCTGTTATTGTGTCCTCTGGTATGTTCACTCCATTATTTGAACTTTCTATCCCCTTCATACTCACTTTTTCTACCTTGGGTACCCAACAGATCACATTTCTGCCAGGATCTCTTCTGCATTTTTTAGATGCTTGTCCTCAGTCCAATATATAGATAGAAAGTCAGTATAGTAACATGAAGAAGAAGACTTGGCTGGGTTATATCTTTTCTTCTTTGTAAACAAAGAAACTATACATGCCCTTAAGTTTTCAATGACTCAGTGGAGCTTTAAATACTCTTTGAACAGTGTGGGATAACTTTAGATTTCCAGAAGGAAAAAAAAGGATTTAACTGAAGGATCCTTACCTTCTTAGGAAGCTGAATTGCAGCTAACCCTGTGCTTCCTGTTCCAGGTGTGAGCCCCTCTTCATAGCCAGCAGTCGTAACTGAAAGTGTAGAGTTCTCAGCCTCAGAATCTTCATCTTCATTCCCAGCAGAGTCTTCATTTTCTTCTTCTTCATTTGAAGACTCCTGATGAAAATATTCCCAGAATGAAAAGTCATTGTAGTCTGAAAACAACTCCAGATTTCCTAGTGTTCTGAACCATTATTGAAATAGTGCCCCTTATCACTCAAAAAGGGTAGATTTGCTTTCCTCTTATACTCTATTGCAATGCTCCCCTCTAAGAACTTCTGCAAAATCATGTCACCCTATCTGCTGTAGACTGTTAAAAGTGTCTATATATAATTATTTCTGCATACCTGATTATATATGTCATGCCATCCGTTCCTCAGATCTCAAGTTCTTACTAATATAAATCACAACATAGTAGTAGATTAATTTTTATATTTTTGACAAATAAGCAGAGAATTTTACACCCATTTTATACTTTATTTCTTACAGCAACCCTCTGCGGTAGAGTATACTAGTTGGGACCTGAAGCTTCGTGTCAGAACCTGAGGTCCAAAATGGTAAATGACTCGCATGAGAACAGACAGATGCAACTCATGATTGGCAGGGTCATAAATAGAGCCTTGATCTTCCAGCTCCTAGGCTTCTTTATTTTATCTGAAAACACCATTTCTCTTCCTAGAGCTGTAGTGCAAAGATGCCCTGTCTGTAATGAGTTAAAAGAGATCATTGGTCAATCTGTTGATGACCACTACGTTTCAAATACCTTATTGCCAATGGAAGTGAACAATAACTTATGGTTTAAAAGCTATAACATAGCGGGCTACTTGTTGGACTGTTAACCCCAAGGTCGGCAGTTTGAAACCCCGGGCTACCCTGCAGGAGAAAGAGGAGGCTTTCTGCTCAGAGAAATATTCCCAGTCTCAGAAATGCAGGGACAGTTCTATTCTGCCCTACCGGGTAACCCAGAGTCAGAATTGACTCGATGGCAGCAAGTTGTTGTTTCTTTAATGTACCTACTAGGCCAGAAACAAGCCACCACAGAAAGTTGCCTTTGGACCTATTTTGGCTAGTGAGATGCGTGTCAAAATAGAATTGTGTCCCATATGGCTTTCAAAGGCTGTGAAGCTTTGGAGGGGGACCTCCAGCTCTTTTCTTGGAAGCATCTCTGGGTGGATAGTCGAGCTTTTAATCATCTGGATTTCCCGGATGGAAGTGACAGGTGGAAATCAGCATTAGTGAAAATGTAGACCCACTAAAAACCTCATCCATTGATGGTGACAGTTTCCATCCATGACATTGCTTTGTCAAAATATGTTTGCACACATTCAGATTCAGAAATTTTACTCCTAGGTAAGATAGCTCCCTTAAAAATGAATGTATATATGCACCAGAATAAGGACTGAAATGTTCATAGCAGCACTGTTTCCCAACTTGGGAATTAAATAGAATGGTCATTGATAGACTAATAATACATTGTGGTGCATTCATATAATAAAATAGGGACAATGAAAAGGAAAGGCAGAACCATATGGGTGGATCTTTTGCAGTTGATCTCATGCACAAAAGAGATTGTGCTGCATGATTCCATCTATGTGACATGCAGGCAAAAAAAATGCTAGAAGTCCAAGCAACAGTTGCTCAATTGGAGTTGGTTAATGAATGGAATAGGCCATAAGATATGTCCTTCTGTTTGATGGGGGTTCTGGTGATGCTTTTGTGTTCAGTTTCTGAAAATTCAATGAGCCGTGTACTTACAAAAATAGTGTTATTTGTACTATATTCCAATAAAATTTTTGAAGCTACTTTAAATTGATTAGGATTAGGAATAAGGTACAAAATATTTCTAAGTGTATTTCATTTGCTTATATGAATATAATGACCAAGGGTTCTGTCCTCAGTCTGAATCACCTATGGAATTTAAGGAAAGAAATGGTGGCAGAAGGTGTAAAGAATTTCTTTCTATGGAATATTTAGATCTGTTCATGTAAGTTCTTAATGTTATCTTCAAATGTTGATCTGTGGAATGTTTATTCCTTTGAAGTTTTAAAATCAAACTACCAAATATTCGCATGGTACCACATAGGGCCTCTAATAGGCAGTGGAAATGGGAGGGGGAAGATACAAAAGCAGATATGGCATCATTCCTGTCCCAAGCAGTGATTGCAAACCAAGGTGTCGATTTTGCTCAAGTATAGAGGGGGCTGTAGTTAAATTCTGGGAGAACCACAGATGTCCAGATATTATTAACAAATATTCTTGGATGCATGCAATTTGCAAAATTCTTAAAGGAGATCTAATATTTCTCTGTCTCCAACCTCTAATCACAACCAGTAAGGAACCATCACCAAAATGGTATGTCATCTAATTAGGAAATTGAGCTTGCAAGACACTTTCACCGTCGCTGTTCAGCAAACAACTGGAATGAAGTGGATAACCCTAGCTTACTTCTTAGGTAAAACTGCTATGTGGAAAGTCAGGCAAGATAGAGTAGGGTTGATTAGGTGGTATTTTTCTTGCTACTAGCTTTCTGTCCTTGTAAAGCATTCTTCCAATGGATTGCAGTAAATAATGGTAGTAAATAATGGTGGTTAAAAAACAAGCCAAAAGAAAAAACCCAAACAAAAACAACCTAACAATCTATGACCTTGAGCGTTCTTCCACCACTATATTTTCAGTGTTTACCCACAATTATTTTGTATATCTTAAAGAGCACCCAAAATGCCTGATTTCAGAATGGACGCTATCGTTGACTAGTCAGGAGAATGTATCCTCATTAATCTGTTTCCTTGGGCCAGCGTGTCAGTGATAAAGATGCAAAGGTAACGTGCCCAAGCTGTGCAGATATGGTCTAGCCATTGATTACAGAACAAAACTCGATTGATGTTTTCTAGCTCACGCATCTTGGCATCTTGAATAGTTGCGTTTCTGTAAGATCCTAAATTGTATTATTAGACATGAAGGCATATAAACTTCCTATTAAAAATAAACAACCCCCCCCCCCACCAAAATAAATAAATAAATAAAGACTGAGCCTAGGTGGCGTAGTGGTTGTGTGCGGCACTACGGCCCACTGGGATGGAGGTTCAATTCCAGCAGTGGCTCCACAGGAGCAAAGGCTGGGCCTCCTACTTCCAACACCAGAGGGCAGTGATGCCCAAAACACAACAACAACAAAAATAAATAAAAATAAAAAAACTCTATTCTGTGGATCAAGACAGCCGAGCCACAGCAATATCGCAGAGGACATAGGATAAGTTCCCACATGCTGCCTACTTAGCAAACGGATGGTCTTTAGAAATTCAGTCCCTAAAACCAACATACCACTGCATTGGGGGTTATTATTTAGCTGACTTTTGTGATCATGTTTCAGCTTTGAAAGATGCAAAAAAATTACTTCTTTTTACCTTTTATCAGAATTTACTCCCCCGATCACAACTTAGAATGGAAACACTTTTGCTATTGGCACCACTTACTGGTAACTTTGACCCCAACTATAGGCATATTCCAGGCAAGCCATTTCAGTTGACTCAAATTTAAATAGCACTTCTTGTTCAAAATAGAAGACTGTGGGCACTTGGTAAACTGGCAATGGCTATTTTCTGAGTCCAGACTACAGTGGACTAGTTTCCTACTTGTTTGCTTGTTTGTGAGTGTGTATGCCTGGTAGTTTATAGACGGGGAAGAAAAGACAGAAATACCATACCTCTTCTTCCCCCTCTTCTGAACTATCTCCATCTCCATTTTCTTCAGATGAGTCACTGTTGGTCTAAAAAAGATACACACAGGCACATAGAAAGTAGACAATAACTTTAAAACCCAACTTACTGCCATCGAATCAATTGTTGCTCATAGCAAACCAATATGAAACAATAGAATTGCCCCAGGGGCTTCAGGAGACTGTAATTCTTTGGGAATGGGATGTCTCATCTTTCTTATGATGGCGGTTAACAGGTCAATGTATAATTCACTTCACCAGTAGGACTCCTGTTAAATACATACTAAATAGTTAAACTTTCCTGCTGCTTGTAATAAGATTGACCACACAACTATTTATGCAAACTAATTAACAGTACCGTTTTAATTGATTTACTTTATCTAGCTTATTGGCACGAGCGTTATGGTTATTCCTCTAGCCCAGAGGGTAACTAGAGTGGAGGGTAACTAGAGTGGAATATTAACTTCAAGCAATTTTATTTGTTAGTTGAATAGACATGAGAGATGACAGTGTATTAACACAGGCTGAGCTATTTTTTTTTCTTTATGGGAATGCTTTTAGTCATTTACATACTTCTGTCCCTCATCAGATAATTCTTCAATCGGTCTCTGCTGTGCCCACTGCTGTGGCGTGAATGCTGAGTCACAGCGATCTGACGGGAAAAAGGAGAACTGCCCCTTCGGGTTTCTGAGACTTTAAATCTTGGCGGAGCAGACACTCTTGCCTCTCTGCGGTTGAGCAGCCAGTGGGATCACCCACTGACATAGTGGTTGGCAGCTCTGTGGCTACCCCACTAGATCACCAGGGTTCCTTACGGGAAGAACTATTTTTAAAGCTGTGTAAAATGCCTTAGAATCTCGACCTTTCCACTTTCCACTCTCATTTGGCCTTTAATTATCAGCTTGTCACTAAGTACCATTGCTTTTTCCATTAGCTCTTATATGTGTATGACCATATAAAATTGGTGTGCGGGTGGGAGTGGGGTTAACCATTACTAACCCATGAGAATTCTGTCACCGACCTTTGGATTAAAAAAGTCCAAAATATACATTCCAAATGCCACACATGTATCCCAGACAATGTGAGAGATGATGGAAACTGGGTATATATTAAATGTGGTGAAAGAGATCCTGCTTTAAGTCAAGATAATAGATTCAGATATCTCAGTTTTAAAACCCAAATTACTACCAATATGTCAAAATATTTTGATATGAAAGTCGAGAGCAATAAATCATAAACTCATTTAACTCTGAGTGAATAAGGGCTAATCTGGTCCCATTTTTTTTTTTTCACAGAGAAGGAATCTTAAATCTAGAAAAGCCGTGAATTCTCCAAACAGTACAAGCCAACAGGGGCTGAGACGCTGACCACAGAGTTTCATTTTCTCTTTCAAAGATAAGTGAAATCGTGATTAGGCTTATGCTAAAGTATGCAGAGCTACCAGAAGATTATTTTAAATAATACATTTTCCTGATATATTTAAATCCAAATTCCACTTAAAGAAATTAAATTTACATATAATTTATAGTACTTTAAAATCTATTAGACTAAAGCAACGGAGTGCTGGGGGCAGAGTGGTCGCATGTTGGGCTGCTAATTGCAAAGTCAGCTGTGTGACAGCACCAGGCTCTCTGCAGGAAGACGGCGCTTTCTATCCCCGCCCCGTTAATCTCGGGAACTCACATGAGCAGTTCAAGCCTGTCCTGTCCTCGAGGGCTGCTATGAGCTGGCATGCACTGGATGGCAGTGAGAAATACCGAAGCAATAAGCTTAAAACGAATGCCTAAACAAGCAAACAAACAAACCTCAACTGGACCCTCACCCTTATTGTTCCTGTTTTAGGATGCAGCAGCATTCCCCTCTAGGGTTTCCCAGGCTGTCGATCTTTACAGAGGTCTATGGGTTCTCTGGAGGAGCAGCTGGTGCTGTTACATCGCCAGCAGCCTAGCACTTAACCTGCGGAGCCATGAAGACTCCTTAATATCTCACGTGAAGTTTATCTGTATAGAAGAGGTGAACGGTACATAGAAGGACAGGGTACTCATAGGCTTATTTAGGAGAGGTACACTACATGGATAAATTTAATCAACGATTCTGTATATAGCACTTTCCTTAAAACTCAGTAACTTGGGGGTATCTTTAGAAATGTACATCTAAATGTGTTTCTAGAACATTTAAGACAGGAGAGATTAGTTGTCTTTCTTCCAATAATAAGCTGAATTGGATTTTCTCTCTTTCTTAAAACTCCCCCAAATCTCAATTGATAACTCAAATGATGACCCTGCTAAAGACTGTATTCTGGAAAACACTAGCAATCAGATATGGAAAAAGCTCCATAGGCCAGACTCGCTCAGGGCTCCCATTTAGTCAGCATGTCAGTCACCAAGGAAAGGAATGCTTCTCTCCTTGGGCCAAGAATGACCTTGAAAGGAAAGAGAATTATTAGATTTGCCCTTTCACTGCTGTGAGCTTCATGGTTGTTCCCTAGCCCAAAGGATGAATGAAGAGAAATAGTATATTTGAACCATATTATTATTATTATTATTATTATTATTATTATTATTATTATTATTACTGAAGCATAGAGGGTAGTATTTGATGCAGACTGGGCTGTTTCTTAAATTGCAAATGCTTTTAGTCATTTTATATATTCCCTTTCTCTTACCATCCTCTCTACAGTCACCATATAATTAATTCCTCAGTTTGTGCCTGCAGTAAAAACGACTTTAAAATTTGTATGAAATCCCTTGAAATCTAAACCTGTTCTTTTCTCCCGCTTACCCTTTACTATTAGCTTGTCACTGAGTTCTGTTGAGATTTCCAGAAGTCTTGCATGTACATGAGTATATAAAATTGGAGTGTGCATTTTATCTTTATCCTGCTAGACTCCCATCACCTTATTTTAAATTGAATCAATCCAAAATTATACATTTCGGCTCCTGTAGTGGTAAGAGAGTACGTTCTCCAGGAGTCTAGCATTAACTGGGGCATGGTAAATAAAAGTTAGTAAGTTTACAACCAATATAATTAACACCAATTTCCTTTTAGATATTATTATAAACACAAACTAAATTTGAACAGGCTATGGATCTCAAAGCAAATATGGCTTAAAACATTTGGGGGTGAAAACGTCGGCACTAAGTTTTAAACATGTAACGTGTCCTGGTGGTGTGTGGGAGGCACTGGACTGCTTGCTAACTGTAAGAGTTGCCTTTTAAACCTTCTAGCCAGCCACTCCCAGAGAAGAGACTAAAGATTTACTGACTTGAAAACTACATAGGGTCTTTATGATTGGAATGAACTTGATGGCCATGGGTTTTTGTTATGTACGTATACCTGTAAGGTGCCCTCATAGGGTGGTGGTTTGGGCTTTGGGCTGCTAGATGCAAAGTCGGCAGTTCAAAGACCACCAGCCAATCGAGGGAGAAAAAAGAGGCTCTCTGCTCCCGGAAAGACTTTAGGTCTCAGGGGTAATTCTATCCTGTCCCAGTGATTATTAGAATCAATTCCATGGCAGCGAGTTTGGAGTTTTCAGAAGTATATTTGCAAATACTTCTGAGAAGGTGTTTCTCTAAGTATCAGATATTTTAGGAAAGTCCAGGGGCAAGTCAGAAACTTGCATCTATTGCCATTTCCATTGAGTTAAAGAAAGTAAAGCAAGCCCTTCAATGGGTTCTATTTATTTATGGACCTGAGGTGAACCAAGAATGGGAGACAATTCTGAGAACCCACAACTCTTGTATCTTTTATGCTCATATTTCTGTGGTCACACATGATCCCCATAATTAGAATTGCACTAGAAATACTTTAAGATGATCATTTCCTATCATTGTATGAGTTAAAGATTGGTTAACCCAACATATGGTGAGCTATTCTGCCAAACCACTGAGCTGAGACATTGTTTTCAAGATCTGGACTACTTTTAGTATCTCAAAGTTCTGGTTCAAATGACGCATAATTGGTGCCCTGACCCAAACTGTATGGTAATAAAAATAGTGCTGTTCTGGGTCATTGTACACTTAAAACCAATCCTCGGACACCCCATTTTCAAAGGCCCTCCGCCTGCCTAGGTGACCCAGAAAAAACTGAAAGTCTTTGTTTTCAGTGGTGGCTTCCTTTCTGTTTATACATTTGAAGGGTTATCCTATTTTTTTATAGGGTATTTAGTTTGCTTCATAAGTTTCTCATTTTCCTCTGCAGCTCTTGAAATGTGCTTCCATTATAAGTATGTTCCATAGTACGGCATACAGCATTGTGGATATTGACACCTGAACTTCCTTATATCCAATAACTTACATGGGCCAAAGTTTCAAAATATCTTCACCAGTGATGGTAAGGGTTTTTACAAAGGTAATCTCTGTTGTTTGTGGGAAGTAATCTTCCCTGTAAATCAAAGAGCTTTGAGTTCCCGGATAAAACATAGGTGTATGGCAATATTGAGTCAACTACCATGTGACAAATAGTGACCTTAACACTGATGGGATTGCTTATCATTGATAAAAATATTCGCTTTTTGTCCGTGCCAATAAAAGGTGGAGGAATAAATAAAGAAAAAGAAGGGAACAAGAAAACTCACTAAACCCATTAGAATTCTAAATCCATTCCAATTGTCCCTTTGAGTTTCTGAGGTTGTTAGAATAGTCAAAATAATTTTACTGGATGTGCCATGTGCTTTGGTTTTGTTATGTCATTCCAGAGTGGACTAAATAATTTTATTCTCTCTGTGTGTGTCTGCTTTGAAAAAAAAAGCTAGACATAAATTTTACGTATATTGAAAATGAGCCTTGTATAGAAGGTAATCTTTCTGGCTGAATTCCAGTGGCAGGCGAATTTAGGTGACGTGTACTTAAATTGAATTCCTTTTCTAACAGGTCATAGTTGACTGCTGAGAGGAAGCACGAATCTTTTACTTACCTGAATTGGGAACCGTTTTAAAGGAGGGTAAAAGTAGGAATGCTTATAAAGGTAATAGTATGGCCTGAACTTAAAGACCTGCATAAACAAAATAAATGAGATAGTCATGTTCAAGGTGCAGTACATTCAAAGTAAAAGAAATGTAGTCAAAGAAGCATGGTAAAATTAATTACCCCATTTTGTCCAGAATCCTCTAATTTGGCTCGCCGATGTAAATTTTTCATCTGTTTAAAAATAGCATTTCATTATTACATAGTTTTCCTTTTACATAAAAAAGAGGGAAATTACCATAAAAGGTTTCATAAAACAACTTACTGAGAAAGCACAGACCATTCCCAAAAGGCTCAGCAAGATTAAAGCAGTCTTCATTTTGGAGATTGTCTCTGGAATTAATAAGAAGGCGAGTTTGATGAATATTAAAACCAAAGCATGGCTGTCTTTCTCATAGCCACGTGTGAAGTGTCTGTTTTTGTGTGAGGGGCCTGTGAGGCTCAGTGACTCTCTTCACAGGAGAAAGCGGGGGTATCTCCTGCCACAAAGATGTGTGGCCTTGTAAACCTACGCTAAAGGTGACTATGAGTGGGAAAAAAAATTAGAAATAGGGTTAGTTGTTGGATTGGGTGATTGATGTGTATGTTATTATAATTTTGATTCACTTAGACCAAAATCACATTTTATTTTGAAAAGGTTCCTTTTAGTACAGTAGCATAATATGTACTTCACTCATTGAAATCATCTATTGCTCCAAAAGGCTTTGAATGCATAAACCACCTTCGATTGCAGGCAGAGTGAGGTTTCACAACCATGGACATAGGAAAACCAGGTAAGTGAATGAACTTGCTAGAGGAGTCATGTGCTTTGTTGTACTTATGATTAAAACACAGCAAAAATCAATTATTTTCAGATCATTGCTTTTATACCAATTGCCCTTCAGCTGTTTCCAGTTTATCTATAGGTTTTAAGTTAAGCATTCTTTTATAAAATGGAGACTTTATGTAGATATAATTTTCCCATGGGCTATCTACTTTGAGGGGATTTATAATGTGTGAAATGCTGTTCCTCGGTGAAGACCACAGCCGTGTCTCAGGATGATTCTCTGAGAAGAATTTCTCAGTGTTGGGGTCCTCGTGGCAGAGTGGACTGTGTTGGGCAGCTCACAGCAAGTTTGAACCCATTCACTGATATGGGGAAGAAAGACGAGGCTTTGCACTCCCATAAAATGTTACAGTCTTGAATCCAAGTTGGGCAGATCGCTTTCCTTCTTGTCAGAGGGTTGCTATGACTTGATGACTGTGAGTTTAGCTTTCAGTCTTTCCAGAATGTATCCACATGAGGATGTCAGTGGCACATTTCTTTCAGCTAAGTTGTTTGCCATTTTCATTGAAGCTTACAGAGAAATCCTGGTGGCACTGTGGCTTAGGAATTGGACTGCTAACCACAAGTGTGGCAGTTCAAACCCACAAGCCATTCTGCAAGAAAAGATGAGACTGCTTCTGTCAAGAGTCACAGTGTGAGAAATCCCATCAGGGGCCACTCTGAATTGAAATTCATTTGATGGTAATGGGTTCAGTGGGATATACAAATAAGGATGACTATTCCGAGCTAGACTGAAGCATGTCTGAGGTCAAGATGACCAGCAGAGATAGAAACCTCAATTGAATGGAATAATTGAAGACGCGTGGGATAGCACAGTAAAGACTGCTGTTATAGTATCCACTTTATGGTCTCTCCTGCTTCCACACAATCTCCCCAGTCTTGTTTTTCCCCTAAGCAGTTGAAGCATGAATGGCTATGCTTTATTCAAGTGGAAACAATTACTGGACAGTCCTGAGAATTGCAACCATGCAGAGATTCCCAGATTGATAGATATGACTCATCAGTTAAAGGAGAGGGACAGTGAAACTCTAGTGTATTTTAATTTTATACCATTTACTAAAGTTCTATTTTAGAGTTTATTTTAGTAAAAGTGGGACAAATTTAGCCGAAAGTCTAATAACATCCACCCACTCTCATTCTCATACACATTCAACTGAAACTGCTGTCTCATACACAGCGACAGCTTGGGTCACTTCTTGCAGGCAGAATGTAATGATTATGGCCACTTCCCTTTAAGGACATTTCAAAGCCTAAGGTTTGCAATTTAAGAAACTCATGCCATATATTATATACTATCAGTGGAGTTTGCATTTTGTTCTAGACCTTCAAGAGTTATTGCATCCCGATTGAGTACTTGTCATTAAATAAAAACTTTGTATAGATTACTGCTTGAGACATGGAGACACCAGCTTGCATTCCGAGCTCCTCTCTCTTTGTGTGACAGAGTGGGTCTGTTGGTTCAATGCTGCCACACATTCCTCACAGTCTCCTCTAAATGACAAAGTTTTTGATTGCTGTAAGAAGATAAAGTAGCTTTGCCCTTGATGGATTCTCATCAGTCTAAAAACGCTGTGATTAGGGTACTTTGTATAATGCCTTAAATTTTGCCACCTGTGTTCTAACCCATCCCCAGAGAGGGACACCGCATATTTGCAGTGTCTTGAAAAGCTTGGGATAGTTGAAGTAGTGTAAAGAATTACAACTGTTAAAACATAGACATTTAGAAAGAGTTTAGGTGAGATAAGTTTCTCAAAACAATCTATAAAATTAAGCAGGTGACAGCATAACACAGGTAATATTAAATGAACCAAGTGGTTTACTTTTTATTTACTTGTGATTTCTAAAAACCAAAGACCTCCTTCGTGACCATCACTACTCCCAGACAACCATGCAAACATTCCTAAGGGATAGTTTTGAGAATTTAATCATAGGTTCAATCTGAGAAGAGTATGATAAACTATCAACATGATTTATTTCTCTAGGACTCCTAGTTTTATGCTGAATGTAGAGTTATAGAGAGCACTTTGAAATCTGATTATGACATTTTGAAAAGACATCACATATAATGGACAGAAAAGGCAGATTATAGGGAGATATATCTAGATTTAGGTAGATTCACAAATTGCAAGATGGTATTTCAGGCAGACCGTCATGTTGCATCATAATGGGAAAATAATTATATATGATATGCAGAGATAGAAACCAGGGAGCATAAATTTCTAGTTTATGTGCGCAATCATAACCTATCTACCTGTAAATAAGTTAAACCTGTTTGGAAAGAATTGACATCCAAGAGACTAGTTCAATGACAAGCAGTCTCCACAATGCAATAACATCAACATTTACATATTTTAAAATTCAGAGTCAAGCCCGGAGTTTTGAGCTTGAAGTTATGATATTGAAGCTTTCATATGAAATCTTACCCTTTTTTCAGTCTTGGAGTCAACAGGCAGATTCCCAGGAAGGAGTGAGAGGACACAGATTTACTATTTCCTCAGCTCTCTCACTTACTCATCCTCTGGCTCCTGCTGGCTATAAACTCTTCTTTGCTTCCCAACAGCCAATCACTGTCATGGTTAAGGTGATGTCAGAACATGGATCCTCACCAGAAAACCCCGAGACTTCAACACTTTTTCAAGACACAGGCTCAGTTGAATAAACATGAAACGTGGTGCTAGTGCCAAGAGGTTTGCATTGTGGAATTTAATTGAAGGTTTCGATGAAGATGAATAGTTTGAGTTCTGAATAAATATAATAATAGACTGCATCTAAATTAAAATAAACAGCAAACGATTCAACTATCCAAACCTTTCTTAATTATACAAGTTCTCACTTTGTTAAAAAGAAAGGAAACGTCCTGCTATTCAGTGTAATCCTATATTAGCTTAGTGAACATAAGAAGAAGCTAAATCACAATTATGAAGGAAAGAAGCTGATGAATAGGCAATATTTCTTGCTGAAATAGGCTGGAATGACTCATCAATTTCAGTGGATAGGATTAAGTCTGTCCAAATTTGTGAGATCTATTTACTGAAATACATTGTTGGCTCTGAGTCTAAAAATTGGAATGTATGTGGGCTCTGCAGGGTTGTTCATAAATTCTAACTTTATACCCAGACCCAGTCGTGTAGTTCAGTAAATATATCTTACACATTCACGAGGGCTCCATAGCCTTGCAGCATGGCAGTTATGCCTTGGGCTGCTAATCTCAAAGTCAGAAGAGGGAAACCACCAATCCTAGGAGAAAAATAAAACTGTCTACTCCGGGAAAGAGTTGCAGTCTTGGACGCCCTCAGGGGCCGTTCTACTCAGTCCGAGAGTCTCTAACAGTGACTTTGCAGTAGTAGTCGGGTTGCTAGAGATCTGAATCCCACTCAGTAGCCAGGAGATGCTTGATGGCCCAGGGTTCAAGCATTGGGGGGATGAATACAGGACTTGGCATTTTGAACCCATCCGGTGCTCTAAGGAAGAAAGTTGTGGCTGTTTGCCTCTAATAAGTTGTACAGTTTTTGTTGCGTCTGAGCTCGATGGCCACTTCTTCATCTATAAATAAGCCTTTATGACCCCAGATACTTTACCTTTTGATAGCCAGCATCATCCACTTTCTTCACCACGTTTGCTTATGCACCTATTTTGCCTTCAGGGAAGGTGAACATCACAGAATGCTGGATTGTTAGGACATAGTGTTCCTGTGTTAAGGGAGTCCTTGAGTTGAGGCCCAATAGCCATCTGCAACCTGGAAGGAGCACCCCTGCCTGTGTGATCTTGAGATGTAGATGGGATCAGGTATGAGGCATCTAAGACACAGAATAAAACCATACCCAAGGTGAATTGGGGGTGGGGGGGCATGGAGTGGTAACCCAATGCCCATCAGTAGACAATTGGACATCCCCTCACAGAGGGGTCACAGAGAAGAGATGAGCCAGTCAGGGCGCAGTGTAGCACTGATAAAACACACAACTTTCGTCTACCTCTTTGGTGCTTCCTTCACCCCACTATCATGAGCTCAATTCTGCCTTAAAATCTGATTAGAGGCTGAGCCCTGGTGGTGTACTGGTTGTGCACGGGACTGTGGCCCACTGGGATGGAGATTCAATTCCAGCAACAGCTCCGCAGGATCAAAGGCTGGGCCTTACTCCCACCACCAGAGGGCAGTGATGCCCAAAAACTAAAAAACAAGAAACAAAACAAAATCCGATTAGACCAGAGTATGTACACTGCTACAGAGACGAGCCTGAAACACACGGAATCCAGGGTAAACCCCTCAGGGGCAACAAGGAGAGTAGCGATAACAGGAGGCTTAGGAGAGGGTTGGGGGAGAAAGGGGGAGTGGATGACAGTGATCAATATAGAATCCCCTCCCAGGGGGACAAGTAATGGAATAGAGGGTGAGGGGCAATGGAGGATGATGTAAGATATAGAAAAAATAATCTATTTTCAAAGGTTCAACGCTTTTCAAGGGTTCATGAGGGAAGGTGGGTGGGGGAGGGAGCGGGAAGAATGGGAAGCTGATATCAGGGGCTCAAGTGGGAAAAGGATACTTTGAAAATGATGATGGCGGCATTTGTGCAAATATGCTTAACCCATTGGAGGAAATAAAGATTGTGCTAAGAGATATGAGTCCCCAATAAAAGTATTTTTTAAAAAGATGTACAGTCTTGGGGGCCAAATTAGACAATTCTGCGCTGACCATTGAGTGTCACTTGAAATTCACTTGACGGCAGTGGGTTTGGTCCATGCGTTATGATACCTAGAAGCAAATTTCATCTTTTGTTTTATAAAATGAACCTTTTTGGATTGTTTATATATCAAGCCCCTTCCTGTTGGGCAAATAGCACTTGTTTTTTATTTTCTTGGTTTTCTGAACAACTTCTGCTGCCTACCCATGTTCATTTTGTTACGATATGGGAAAAATACTAGAATTGTCAGATGAAGGACATCTCTTGTTATTGAAATGATTAACAAAAGTCAAGCCATATGAAATTAGTTTACAATTTTTTTTAGTTTACAAATTAAACTCTTAAAAAGAACCTCATTGAGTCCACTCTGATGCACAGCGGCCCTTTGTGTTTCCAAGACTGTACCTTTTTACAGGAGTAGAGGGTCTCATTTTCCACCTGTGGAGTGGCTGCTGGTTTCAAACTGCGTACCTTGCAGTTAGCAGCCCACTGCCTAACCAGTATGCCACCAGGGCTCCAGTTTATAAACTAAAGTAGGTATTTATTAGCTTCCAGAGAGAAATATAGCTCAGCAGATTTCATATTCTCCTGACCACACCCAAGTCATCTTTCTCCCACTGGGAAGCTACATGAAAAACTAAAAAAGAATGAAGATAATTTTCAGCGTGTGTACTAATCATATAGTTACACACTTTGGATAAATAACATCTTTATTTCATAAAACTTCCTTTAGAAAAAGAGAAAATTGAAGAGCTCTTTTAATTTGCTCTGGTTTTACAAATAATGAGTCACTGAACTTACCCCTTGACCAGACTTGTTTCTAGGAAGTGTGAAGCCTAACAATATGAAATCTGGCCCCTCTCTTTACAAAGTAATCAGCTGTCTAGTAAGACGGACTTATATCTTTCAGGCACAGCCACAAAAAATATCTACACAATGCTCAAGTCTGATGGAAGGATAAAAGTTTAATTCTAACTGGCTACAGGACAGGATATTCAATACCATAGCCCTGAGTACCACAACATCAATTGGCATAACACAGTCTACAAATACATTGTTCCACATCTTGCTTTGGTGAGCAGTGACTGGGGTCTTAAAAGCTCCTGAGGTACAACCATTGGTCTCTCCCTTTCCAGAAGAAGGAAAGATGATGGAAATTGATGACAGGTGGAAAACCTTAGTTCAATAGACTAATCAACCATGGGAACCAGAAGAACTGCTAGATGATTCCTGGTGACTCGCACCACATACTGCTCAGAAAGGGATCACATTAGAAAGTTTGTGAATTGAGTGGCAGAAAAATATGAGGAAAGTCAAGATCTTAAGAAAGGTCAGCCTTATTTTTCAGATATAATCTGCAAGACAGTGGTTCTTAGTCAGTGTGTTAGTCCAGGTAAACTAGAGGAACAAGTTTCATAGACACGCATATAGATATAAGGAAAAGGTTTATATATGAGAGACAGGACATTAAGAAAGCATCCCAACCCAGTCCAATTCAAAGTCATAAGTCAGATATTAACCCATATGCCTGATATCAGTCTATTAAGTCTCCTTCCGACTCGCAAAGTCACAGGTCAGTGGGTGCAGAATCCTGGCGCTGGCAGGGGTCTCCTCATGGTGCCTCACTTCCAGGGCTCAGGGTTCATCAACAGCAGAAGTAACTCATTGCTGGCAGAGGTCTCCATGTGGCCGCCCCAGCTTCAGAGGTCTGACTCCATCAGGGCAAAGCTGTGCGATCTCTCCGCTGGCTCCTCCAGCTTCTCGGACACTGCCGTCTTGTCCGTGATTCATCATCTCTCAGACTAACTCCCAACAACTGGGGAGATAGCTTCTCATCTTCATGAGGGAAATATCGTGAAATTTCCCAGAAGTCTCAGCAGAAAGCCACGCCCACACAAAGGCCTCATTGGCTACTCAATTGCTACCTCCAGATTAACAGGCTAAACACCACCCCTACATCTTAATCATAAAATTAATATAAGCACATGACTGCCACGGTCAGCTTTCAATTCTGAAAGATTTGGTCAATTTTTAGCTTAATAATAGGCAGGTCTATAAAAGGAACAATAACACTAGAGAGATACACATAT
>PVJH01032607.1:0-22471 GCA_004026705.1 Nesogale talazaci | reverse complement strand
CTGTTCTCTTCATTTTATTTTAATAAATCATATTATTGGGGGCTCTTACAGCTCTTATAACATTCCCTACATGATTTGCATCAAGAATATTTGTCTACATGTTGCCATATTCATTTCAAAATATTTTCTACTTGGGCCCTTGGTATAAGCTCCTCTTTCCCCCTCCCTTTAAAAAAATTTTTTTCTTTAGTTTTTTTTTTTTTTAGGCATCACTGCCCTCTGGTGGTGGGAGTAGGAGGCTCAGGCTTTGCTCCTGTGAGCTGGAATTGAACCTCCATCCCAGTGGGCCGCAGTCCCTGCGCACAACCACTATGCCACCGGGGCTCAGCCCCTTTTAAAAATTTTTATAAATCATTTTATTGGGGGGGGGCTCATACAACTCCCATCACGATCCATACATATATGCATCAATTGTATGCAGGCCACATTTGCACACTTGTTGCCATCATCACTCTCAGAACATCCTCCCTTTTTAAAACATTTTCTTTCTAGACTTTACAGGAATTAAAAAACCCTCATCTTCCTTCTACAGAGTGGCTGATGGTTTTGAACTGCTGACCTTGGTGTTGGCAGCCCAATGAATAACCTACTAGGCCACCAGGTCTCATTGTGCAAGTCTATGAAGGTAATCAGTTTCTCTTGTCTTAGTCTCTTCATTTAGAAAATGAAAACAATCAGTATCATCTTTAAAGGTAAACTCAGCTCCAGTACCCAGCACAAAGCAATTTTTTCGGTTAGCTATTATTATTAATAACTTGGACCAAAGTAGATAATGTCTGTAAAAATCCTCTGTAAACAAAATAATTATCCACTACAATCTGTTTTATTTGCTTTCTTGTTGATTCTTCCAAACAAAGATGACAGAATTTACTTTCCTGATAATTATCTGTTCCAAATATACTTTCAAATATCCACATTCCAAAAACATTCTTATTTATACACACTGGGTGCATAATGAAGCTTTTACCAGTGAAGTATACTATACCTACAATCTTTGTGAAAAATGTGAAGGGAAAAAAGGGTGAAATGATGAACAAAAAGAAGCATGAATAGCCAGGTAAACAGATGCTTGATACCCACCCACCCACCAGCAACACCTCCATTCTGACTCCAGGTGACCCTATATGGTCCCCAAGGTTTTAATCTTTACAGACAGAGACAGAGTCCTCTGTCTTCTGTGGAGCGGCCACTAAGTTTGAACTGCTGACCTTGAGGCTAACAGTCTAATGTGTAGCCCACGATGCCACCAAGGAAAGTTTATATTTGATAAGACAAAGACAAATGTTCTTTAAGAAACAACTTAATACCTTTGTCAAACTTCAATAGAAAAATCAGGTATGAAGGCATGCCTATACATAGAAAACAATAATCCTACGCACACTCATTGGGACAACCAAATGTTGGTTAAAATTAACGGAATGCCTGGATGAAAACTGTCGTGTTGGGAATATATTCTGGAGTATAGATTTCAATTTATTAGTTAAATAAATATCCATCATTCTGCAATGTATAATTTCTACTCACCTAGAAGACTCAAAAAGACAAAACTCACGGTCATCAGTCAAATCTGAGTCATTGCAATCCTAAAGGAGAGCGTACACTGCCCCCTGTGGGTTTCTGTGACTCAATCTTTCTGGGAGTGGACAGCCTGGCTCTTCTCCTGAAGAGTGGCTGGTGGTTTCGAACTGCTGACTTTGTGACTAATCACCCAACGGTAACTCACTATACCACCAGGGCACCTTCTCGAAGGTATAGTTACTAATAGTCAACACGTTACATTAATTACAAAATGTAGATCGAACAGTTGAAACTATACATTTGTGAAATCCAAACACATTTTCTCCTATCAACAGAGAACAGTGATATTAAAATAGGGAAGTCTCGGTTTAAACACATTATTAAAAAGCCCTGTCATGGTTGTATCAACTCTGACTCATGCTGCTCACCTAGGCGTCAGAGCAGAAAGGTGCCCACATGAATGGTGGCTTTTTCAGATGAAAATTACAGAGCCTTTCTTTGAAGGTGCTTCTGGTCTCTGTGCTAAAAAGGGCCACACATTCTAACCATCTACCATCACCATCTTGAAATTCTTAATAATTGTGTTAAAACTTGTGATGACACGAGAGTATGTATACAGACAATGAAGTCGCACACGACAGGTATGTCTGCAGTTACTGGTGACTCATTCATGCACCACATCAGCAAAGCCCACACGCAAAGAAACTAAGAAGGTTTGGTAGGATTTAAGGTGACTATAAGCTACCGTATATACTTGAGTATAAACTGACCCAAATATCAGTCAAGGTACCTAATTTTACCACAAAAACTGCATTTAAAATGTGCTGATAATACTTGGCTTATACACGAGTATAAGTATTTATGGAGGGCTAAGCCCCGGCGGTGTAGTGGTTGTGCACAGGACTGCGGCCCACTGGGTTGGAAATTCAAATCCAGCAGCAAGGCTGGGCCTCCTACTCCCACCACCAGAGGGCTGTGATGTCCCAAAAAAAAAAAAAAGTATTTACGGTAAGTGTTTTATACAGATAGTGAGTCACAGGGCATTGACTGCCTGGAGAGTCCAGGCAGCAGAACTTGTTTCAAGTGCAATAGAGAAGGCAACAAATATCCAAGGATATTTGACTGCATCTCACTCACGTTCCTCCCGTGTCATCCGACCCCTATAAGTCAAGTGATGGCACTCCAGTCCTTCCACTACTCATCTGTAAGCTGGAATGTATTGCTGGAATAGGCCCATATCAAGAAGCGAAAGAAAAACAAATGTGTCATTTTACCACCTACATTTAAGTGTTTCTATGGCAATGGTAACTGATCACATAAACAAGGACAAGCTAAAAAATGAATTGTCTGCTTTTGCTGATGCTTGAAATATTCTATCAAAATAAAGTTTTTGAGTATCCTCAAACTTAAACTATCTGGAATTAAACAATAAAAATCAGAAACATGTTTTATGTTGAAAGTCCGCTAAAGCTTTATACAAGTAATGATATTCTCCCTCTCCAACTCCAACAGTTTTTTTGTTTGTTTGTTTTTTGAGCATCACTGCCCTCTGGTGGGAATGGGAGGCCCAGCCTTGCTGCTGCTGGATTTGAACCGCCAAGTCAATGGACCGCAGCCCTGCCCTCAACCACTATGCCACCGGGGTTCAGCCCCAGTTTTTGTTTTTTTTTAAATGACCATGAGGAGCCTTGAATACATTTGTCAAAGTTCTTAAAACTTGGACACTTGGGATTTCAAAATGACTAAGTTTTAAGAAACCCAAAGAAAAATGAATCAATGTCAGCAACACGCACTCATCAACATTTCCCCCAAACCAACTGCCTTCACGTTGACTCTGCTGCATAGCAGAACTGCTCCCTACGCTCTCCAAGGCTGTAAATAGTTATGGGAGCAGAAAACCTCATCTTTCTCCCCCTAAGCAGGTAGTGGATTCAAACCGTTAACCTTGTGGTGAGCAGTGCAACCAGCAACCCACTACACCACCAAGGCTCCTCAAAATGGAGCATATAGGATACCTCGTTTTCAAATGACTAAACGAGAAAACGCTCTGTTCCCCTGTCCTGCGAAACCAGCAACCCCACTGTCTTCAAGTCAATGCCAACTCAGAATAATTCTACAGGACAGAGCAGAACGGCTGTGATGAGTTTCCGAGACTGTCGCTGTTGATGGGAGTAGAAAGTTCCTCTCGTTTTCCCAAGGAGTAACTGCTGCAGATTGCGGCCCAAGGCAGAAACACTATGCCTACAGCCCTGCAGTCAGAAACAACTTTATCAGGTAGTGACCTCGACATTCTGGTCATCAAAAGAAATAATCTCAAGTCAGACAAGGTATGTAACCAGGGACCCCTAAGACTACATGCAACAGCTACATAGGTCGCTTCCTCCATGCTTTCAAGAGAAGACATGGGAAGTAGAGAGTCACTTGATATTTCTGTTTTCAAACTTCCCCAGCTGATCAGGTACTGAGATGGTTAAGGTTTACTGTACCACCCTATCAGATAAATACGTGTGGGATCAATTGACGGGCAAAGTGATAAATGGCTCAGTGAGCCTCCCCTTTCTAGTTCTCAGGACTCTTGCTTTCTGACGGTGGGACCATGGTGCAGCTGCCTTAGCCAGTTCCCTGCTTCAGCTGGCAAGGCTCACTTCCTGAGAGACATCCCTGAGGAGAAGCCGCATGGACCTACCCCAATGCAGCTCTGGGTGCTGGAGAAGTCGTGTGGAGATCCCTGCCAGCACTAAGATGCTTACAAGCTCACTGAATCGGCATCCATCCTGCAGTCAATGCATTTGCGTGTGTTTTGTGAGATTGAGGAGGTCTTTGTAAATCGGTGTTGGACATATGGGCTAATGTTGGACTTGTGGGCTTGGACGGCACTGGGTTGGGATACTTTCTTAATGTATACTTATCCTTTATATAAAACTCTCTCCTATACATATGAGTTTCTGTGGATTTGTTTCCTTAATTTACCCAGACTAACACAGGTACCATGCACACATTTAGGGTGCACATCTACGGAGGTGCCTACAGTTTGCATTTCCAAAGTAGGCAAAATTCTATTGGGATTTTTTTTCAAATAAAGAAAAACACTACAAAAATCTTCCTATAATACAAGCTCGAAAATTCTGGCTTTCAGGAATAATCTGCCTTCCAAGCTAGGTCTCAGTTGTTGAACTCAGTTGCTGTTCTGCCATCTCTTCCTCCTCACATTTGAACAGTTGTGTCTGACTAAGCTTAAGAGTAAAAGAAACTAAAAAGGGAAGGTATCCTTTAACTTAATGGACTAAAAATACTACCAAATGGCAGAAAAGTAAGTTTGAAAAAGAAGACACTAAACTAGAGACGCTTTCAACCCCCATCAGACGCAAAGACCACAAATGCTTAGCTGAACGGTGTAAGAAATCTCTTAAACACATGACTCGTTATGTGTTTGCACTGAGACCACTTGCTACCGGCTCTTGTTTATCACAAGGTGAACTTCACTTGTTTACAGGAATGGTGAAGAAAACTCCAGCACCGTCCACCCCCAAAAAGGGGCTCTCCCAATGGAAGATCCAGTCACAACGTACTTTGAGTACAATGAAGTTTTACTCGAATGTAAGGCTAAAGAGGTAAGGAGACACGTTAGCTTCAAATTTCCATTGCTTTGGATTTCTTGGTTGCTGTCAGAGTCTGTCTAGTACAGTATAGGCACATATTTAGAATAAATGAGTGAATTCAGCATAAACTTTTTTCTGGGGGGAAAAATAGGGTGGGGTAGCCTACATTTTTTAAGAGAAGCCTTTTTCAGTTCCAATTCTTGCTTTTCTGTGCTCCCCGTAAACAAAATACACCAACAAGAGCCATGAAAGAGGGCCAAACCACCACAAGGACAGGAACAAGTTAGCTCATTCATCACTCCAGGGGAGGTACCACTCACATTCATAATAAAAGGGATTTCTAATTCTCCCCCAAAATGAAACTCCCAGAAGCACTCTTTGAAAGCTGAAAGGCAGCTGGAGGAAATGTATGCTGGCATGCTGTATTTTTTCCAAAGTGGAAAATATCAATAGTAAATTTGCCTGGGCCACCTGAGACCAATGGCTGCTGCCAGTGACATTTAGACCTCCTTTCTATGTCATGCAGTAGAATAGTTGTTATCCTTTAAGACCAGTTAAAACCCAGGGCCATGACAAAACCATTTCTCTTCCCTGATACCAATGGCAGGATAGTGAAATATGAAGGGGGTACACCCCACCAAAAAAAACCCTGAAAAAAGCTCTGCTGAGTGGAGCATTCATAGTACACACTCTCCCTCTAGGCGAGCGAGCACTGAACAACGCACACTGAGTGAGTGCCCCCAGTGGTGTCGCTGGGAAGGTGCTCTCTGGAAAGCAGTTTCTCTCCAACCTGCTTTTTTGGTGATGGTCAATTTAAGAGAACAGCCTGCAGCTGTGAAATTTTGTTTCCTGCTTGGGGAAAAATGCTGCAGAAACTGTTGTGATGTTCAACACAAGTGGTTTTCTCATTTGAAATCCTTCTGGACGTCTGTCAACTTCCCAAAGGGACAAAAACATCAACTCGCAGTACATTCTGAGTTCATTCCAAATGGCCAGACTGTTCATCAAGCTTTCTATTTAGAAGTTCTTAAAAGATTGCAAAACAGCATGCAACAAAAAAGGCATGACGGGGGACTGGTTTCGCCACCACGACAATGCACCTACTAACACAACCATTTCGGTGCAATGGGTTTGGGGAAAAGACTGCATGCCTCTCTTGCCCCACACACCTGCTTCACCTGATCCTGCTCTGTGCAACTTTTTTTGTTTCTGTGAATGAAGGAGAGCAATTTGACTACTGAGCGATGGAGAAAAATACAAGGGAATCATCCAAACAGAGGAGTTTGAAAAATATTTCCAAGAATGGAACTGCAGACTTGACAAATGTATTAAGTGTAATGAATAGTACTCTGAAGGTGATAAGGTTGTTTGTTTAAAAATTTTAAATACATAGCTCTGGAAAAAAAAAATCAAGGTTTGGGGGGGGTACCCTCTCTGTAAGTGCTTTTTTTTCCTCCCAGACCCCTCCCTGCACACCCCCAGCCATGGTTTGGGGGTTATTTTTTTTTTAAATGACTGAGAAGTCTTGAATACATTAGTTAAAGTTCTTGAAACTTGGAATTCCAAAATTATGAAGTTTGGAGAAACCCAAAGAAAAAGGAGACAAATGTCTTTTACATTTTTTGTCATTTTGGTGAAATTTATATAACCACACATTTGACGTTTCAACCACTTTCATACATGCAATTCAATGACATTAATTAATTACTTTCATCATATATGCCAATGTGGAGGGCTAAATTTGGGGCTGGCAATGAAGACAGCATGACTGAGGTCTAGAGAGCATTTGTTATTTTAAGTTCTATTATGAAAATAGTCTCTCTTCCCTTCTTCCCCACCCCCCAATCTGTGCTGACAGAACAGAATGAAGCGTGAAGTCCAATGAAACAATCAGCTTCTAAACGAGAACGGCACCGTGAGCTGGTCCTGACAAGCACTGCTGCGGGATCAGAACACCTCCGCGGGCACCCAGAGAGAGCCGGCTGAAAAATACTTAGGGGTCAGCGATTCCGTTGGGAGGAGAGAAATGGGGTATCGCGAGGCATCACAAGGAATGTTCAGCCAATATCCTGCTGCAAGACAGCAAGCTGGGCTCAAAATCTTTTTGCTGAAAGCGTAAATTTGGAAAAAGAGAAGAAAGTCTGAGAGGTGCGGGAGGCTGCGGGTGGCATACACTGGTTCACTGCTTGATGACGAGGTGAGAGGTGGGTGAGTCAAACCCTCCCTCAGGTGATCTAATTCCAAAAGGTCCCGGCCTTGACAACCCCGTGGAGCAGATCTGCAGGGTACACAGAGGGCTGCCATGCGCTGGAAGCCACTGGAGGGCAGCAGCCAACACTCTCCCCAGTGGACAGTCAACAGAAGGGGTCTTCATACCCAAGTATTCGATAAACCCCAACCATCCCATTGTCAGAGCAGTCACACAAAAAAACTTATGTCTGATAAGCCAATTTATAATCTGATTACTCACACAAATAGGTCTATCTGTTTAATACCAGAAGCTTTTCTCTGCTTAGTGTCATAACTCCTTGGTCAATCGTTACGTGACTGTAGGGTGCTATAAATATTAGCCGATGCACTACGAATATGAAACAAAGGGAAACTGCAAACCTTACAAAAGATAAAAAGATGTCGGGGCTGAGCCCCAGAGGCGTAGTGGATGAGTGTGGGACTGTGGCCCACTGAGTTTAAATCCAGCAGCAGCTCTCCAGGAGCAAGGCTGGGCCTCCCACTCCCACCTGAGGGCAGTGATGCCAGCCAAAAAAACAAAAGAAAACAAAAGCAATAAACAAAACAAAGATAAAAAGATGTCACAGAGTTGATAAAAAGGATGTCAGAGGGCCACTTACATCACACACAAAGCTATTGCGCCCTAGACTCAGGACTTCTACAATGAAGAAGAGGGAAAAATAAATATGTACAGTAGGTGCTTTGAGATTAATTTCTATGGCCACACCACCCTGAACGCACCCGATCTCATCTGATCTCAGAAGCTAAGCAGGGTCAGGCCTGGTTAGTACTAGGATGGGAGACTGATCTGCATAGCAGAGTAGAACCAATGTGAGAGCTACTGACGTTGAGATCACACGTGATTTGGCATTTTCCGTGGTGAGTGAACCTCCTGGCCTCAAGACATTTTCGGCTGAGTGGGTGCCAAAAGCTTTACGAAAAGGTCAGCTAATTCAGAGCTGGTCTCTCCATCAGTCTTTAAAACAAAATGGAGGCAATTCTGGAAGGAAGCTTAGCCAGAGAAGAGTCTCTTGGAATCGTCACTACTGAGCGCAGTTGCAATAAAAACAGCGGCTTTCTGGGCCTATTCAAATCAAGGTAGAGGTCAGCCCAGACAGCTGTGCTGAATGTTTTTTTGAAATCCTAAAGGGTTTCAAAATCTTCTCCAAGGATAAAGGACCATGAGGGGGTTTATGATAAAGTGACCAGACTTTAAACGGGACACCATTAACCGGGGTAGGGTGGAGGGGTGGGGTAGGGTAGGGGGTTTTGGGGGGTGTTCTTGATTTAAAATTTGGCCTATATGGAGCAACAAAAATTTTCATAGATGGAAATGAATTTACACACAATATGTGTGTAAATGTGCTCGATACAGATGATATATGAAATGTTATAATAGCTATAAGCACCCCCAATAAAATTATTTTAAAAAAACCCTCAGGACCAATTAAGAGTAACCATACTGATAGGGGAAGGGGAAGGTAAGGGGAGCTATAGGAGGAACCAACCACAATGATCTACCTGTAACCCCCTCCCAGGGGGGTGCACAACAGAAAAGTGGGTGAAGGGAGACATTGGCCAGTGTAAGATGTGAAAAAAAATGATAAATTATCAAGGTTTCATGAGAGAAGGAGGGTGGGGAAGGGAGGGGAAAAATGAGAAACTGGTACCAAGGGCTCAAACACAAAGAAAATTTTTTGAAAATGATGATGGCAACAAATGTACACATGTCCTTGATGCAAGGTATGGATGTATGAATTGTGATAAGAGTTGTACGAGCCCCCAATACAATGATTTAATTTTTTTTTCATAGAACACAAAAATAGTATTGCAATATATTTATTTTAATTTTAAAATGCCATGGTACATTGTTAAATTGTTAAAAAGCGGGACATGTGGTCACTTGAGTTTGTGAGGAAGTTTTAAAAAACTGTGAACTGCATAGGTGATAAAAGGTCAGGCAAGTTCCCCAGAGAAGTATTCATTTCCCATCACGACAATGCATCGGCTCACTCTTTGATGGTAACAAGGGCTGTCCCGCAGGGATTTTGTTGGGGCTTCTTACAGCATCCCCCCTCTAGCCACAACTCTGGGAAGTGTATAATGTAACAATAGCTTCCCGTTTTTGCTTAATTGAGATTTCTGTGATTTTGCAGCAATATTTCTGGAATTACCCTGGTACAGGAGCTATTTTAAATGGAAAGATAAAGTGCTTGATAAGCTGAAAAGGTTTAGTCAACTAATTGCCTCCAGAAATAACCCGGAGAGATGGTTACAGCAGATGTTCAACTGAAGTTACCCCTTCTCGGCAACTTTAGAGTCACAACTGGATCATACTCTTGCTCAGGTGCTGGGAAACACTAAGTCCTATTCCTCATTCGTACATCCAGAGAGGGGAGGGAAATACTCTAGGAGTGTAAAGAATCAAACCTCTCCTAGCTTTTCTGCACCCTTCCTGTAGGATGCCTTTCCTGCTGGGAAAGTCCAAACTCCCACCTGGATGGCTCAGCCCTTTCCTGTCCTTTGCATGCCCGGTTGGTTTGATATGAGCTAGGGTTCCTTCATGCCCCACTGTGACACGGGCTTTACTTCTGGAGAGCAGGTCAGTGCACCACTCGAATTCACGGGGTTGGGCGGGGGGGGGGGGGGGGGGGGTTCCTAGCTAGTCCACTTGGCTACAGAACTAAAGCTATATTCTGCCTACAAGCAACTCCAAAGTGGCCAGGGAAAGACAACTTTGTCTTCCCTGGTCCTATAATGTCCCAAACCAAGAGAAGATGTAGAAATACGCCAGGTGGAGAAGAGCTTTTTCATTATCCTCTCCTTTTTCATGAAGGCTATTCAGAATCTACACCTGTAGCTGATAAGTTAGTTTGTGTGTGTGTGTGTGCATCACTGCCCCCTGGTGGGAGTAGGAGGCCCAGCCTTGCTCCCGGAGAGCTGCTGTTGGATATGAACCGCCAACCCTGTAGGCCACAGTCCTGCACACAACCACTACGCCACCGGGGCTCATAAGTTAGTTTCATGTAATCAAAGGCACCTTTGGTCACCTCGTCCACGTGATCACAGAAGCCCAGCAACGGTCTAAGTCAGTGACAAAGACCTAATGAGGGGGAGGCACTGGGAACTACGCTCTGTATTTGACTCCAGGAATACGATGAGATTTTAAAGCAACTTCTAGTTAGATTTCAAAAACAAACCCACTGCCCTCTAGTCAGTTCCAGCTGATGACCCCACAGAGGGCTTCTAGGGCCATACAGCTTTGGGGACATACCTAGTCTCTTCACTCCGCCAGGGAGCAGCTGGTGAGCTTGACTCACCAACCTTGTCATTAGCAGCCCACCACCTACCCCACAGCCACACCTGTGCTCCTTCTAGTTAGGTCATTTCAGAGGTTCACAGACTTATTCAGCCTATTGCCCGCTTTTCAGAAAAACAGTGATTCAGTGCCCCCCTGGCAATTAAATATGTATGTCTGACAGACCTTAATGCAGGATAAAGTACAGGTATCTGTGTCAGCCGCTCCCCTGGATCAGGTCAGCAGCCCACAGGAGGGTGGTGTAGCTCACTTTGGGAAATTCTGGATTAAATCACCTCCTACTCTAAGGCCCTTTCTAGACTTGAAATTCTGATTTTTACATAACCTTTCACATAACATTTTGTCTGCAGTGTGTACGGACCAATGCAGTGGGCAATGACACATTTGATATCATCTATTGCAGCCATTCTGTGGGACTGCCTGTGTCCGTAAAAATGTACAGCTGAGCCCCTAATAAAATGACTTATAAAAAAATAAAAGAGGGCAAAAAAGGAGCTTATACCAAGGTTCAAATAGAAAATATTTGGAAATGAAGATGGCAACATGTGTACAAAATGCTTGACACAAATGATGTTCAGAATGTTCTAAGAGCTGTCAGAGCCCCCAGTAAAATTCTGTCCAGCCTTGGGAACCCTTTGGGGCAGTTTTGCTCTGTCCTACAGGGCTCCGGTGAGCCAGAGGCAGCGTCAGGGCAGAGGGTCGGGTGTTTGGTTTCAGCAGCTCACACACAGTTCAGGGACCAACACACGCCCATGGTCACACCTGAGCTTTTCATCCCTCAACCGTAAAAATGAGGAGGCTCCCTTCCCCCGCTCCGAGTTAGTGAAGCAGCTGTACTAGGGAATACAAGCGGAGAGTTTATCACAATGCCTGACATATTTTAGTTTTCTTTCCCTTTGCTATAGTCTGCAGCGACTACATTTCCTCCACTAGATGGCAATGCTGTGTCAAGAAAGTAAAAAAAAAAACTGACTAAGTCCTACCAGGGGAAGGCTGGATTTATTTAGTATTGCTGAAAATGAAATGTGTAAAAAAGATCCCGATACCACATTCTGAAAAAATATAAAAGTGACGGGAGGGGTGGGTCAGCTAGGGTGCAGTGTAGCCCTGACAAAACACAATATTCCTCTGGTTCAGACTGCAGCATGAACAGGGTACAGGGAAGAGCTCCCAACATATGGAATCCAGGACAGATATAGCCCGCAGTAATAGAAATGGAAATAGGGATACAAAAGGGTGGGAGAAAAGTGGGGGGAGAAAAGGGGAAACCGATCTCAACGATTCACATATAACCACCCCACCCAGAATCATAGGTAAAGGGAGACAGCCATCAGTGTAAGGCAGGAAGATAATACTTTATAATTTATCAAGAGTTCACATGGGTGGAAGGGTGGGGGAAGGAGGCAAAAAAGAGAACCTGATACCAAGAGTTCAAGTAGGAAGAAATGTTTTGAAAACACCTATGCACATATGCAACCTATGTACTAATATGCTTGATAGATTTGATGCATGGATTGTTATAAGAGCTGCAAGAGGCCCCCAATAAAATGATTTTTTAAAAAAAAAAGACAAACATGATGATGGTGCTCTCATTTTCATTGAAAATTACAATTCACTTTAATTAGACAAAAAATCTTAAAGAAAAAGACAATGGACAAGGTACAAGACAGGTAGTAAATAAGAGTGTCTGAATACTTACCTCTGCCCCCAAACTGAGAGAAACGATCTCATCTTCGAAAGCAGAATGTGTGTCAATGTGAGCAGGAATCCCTGAGGTGGAGAACAGGGCACCCAGTGACTACACTTCTCCTTTGAATGGAGTTAGGACATGGTCAAACTCTTGTTTGGGAATCAGGAAGGGACTAAAATGTTAGTCAAAAGGAAACCTCTATGGAGGGATGTGGCTAGAATGAACCAATATACATGACTTGCTATGCTGAAGCAGGCCAGCGCCCTGCTGCCTGCACATCCCCGTAGGTCAGCCAGCAGCTGCCCCCTGGAAGGAAGAGACTGAGAAACATGGACAGACTGCCTGACTCCCTGTCTGCCTCAGCTGATAAACTACACCTGGGTTATGAACTTTGCTGCTGCAGCATGCACCTCCCCTTCCCGCTTTCCTCTACATACCCCTGGCAGCCGGGGTTGCCCTGGGCTACCTGATAGATCACGGGGACCCCGCCTGAGAGCTCCCCCACTCTCTCTCTCTCTCTTTCTTCCTCTGCTACGATAAAACTGTCTCTCACTTCACCTACTTCGTCCTGACTTAGTTCTCCTCCCGTGCCTCAGTTTACCTTTCACGCGTTCTATCCCTCAGTTCAAACAGATATCAGAAATACCTTCACTGTAAGTGGGAGTGCCAACAGGACTTAAAGGACCCTCATCCAATTCTACCCCAAGTGGAAGATAAATACCAAAGTGACTTTTTTCTCTTGTTAAAGATTTTCAAAAGCTAAGCAATTGCCAGGGGTGACGATTAAGCAGATTAACAACTAAGATAAGGCTTCCTCAGGCAATCTGTTAGCCCATGTTCGTGAATAGGCACTTCTTAACTTAAGGGAGCTTGGCTACAAGGTAAGGGTATCCAGTAAGACATCTCCTCTACCGTGGGGCGCTCGCAGACCAAAGGAAGGCTAGTGGAGTCAATAAGCAATTACAGGATGTTGTGGCCAATGCACAAAACTCTTAACTCTTGGCACAGATAAAACTCTTCGAACCATTTAATTACTACAAATGTCCGATGAAGATGGTGCTACCAAGTACAAGGTTTCACTAAGCTACAGATTTTTCATTAACAGTGCACTAGAGTTCTATCTTCCACGTTCTCACAGACACGAGAAAAAAAGAACAAGTTCAACCAATCTGTTTCCTTCTACCGATCTGTGCATTATTTCCTTTCTTCTATCGTGTATATCTCCTGCGTTTCCAAGCAATCATCTCCCTCTCTTTAAATAGGGCACTAAGAGAAGAACCAGAAACAAACAAAATCATAAAGCTACTGTGTCATTTATGATGCAAACGACCCCTGCGGGCTCTGAAGTATAGATTTGTAAGGGAAAAATGTTAACACAGACTTCAAATATAAGTAAATTACTCCAAGAAATCAATTTGAGCTAAAACCAAAAACACAACAAAGGGATTTTTGCTCTTACGAGTGTTACATGATGCACGTAACTGTGAACTACCCATCGGAATGGAATTTTCAAACAATACTCACCATGACCAGGTTCATACTGGTTTATGGTCAACTGATCAGGTTTATGCTTAATGTAACCTTCTTCCAACCATTTCTCCAAAATGCTATTACAGATCTCAGGAAGACCTAAAGCCAGCAATCAAAGACAAAACATTAGTCATATTGCTAAAAGTCAGTTTTTAATGTAGCAATCAGATCCATTAACACATTTAAGAACCCACAACAAAACAAAATAAAAACGAGCCTTAAGCCTTATTTCACTGATTTCATCAATAAAAATTCTAAAGAACAATTTTACTGACAACACAGTTGGCATTTTGTAAAATAACAATGAATTGCAAAACTTAAAAGGCTATGTATGAGAGATTAGTCTAACTATTTTCATTTTTGTCCTTTTATATGACCACTTATTACCAATAATTTTATTTTCCTGAAAAAAATACCCACACACATTTAAAGTGGAACTTTCTTTTACCAGAGTTATGTTATTTCATGAGCCATTAAACCAAAAAACCATATAAAACAAAGCAATTAAAAATTGATTACACCCCCAAAGACATCTTTCTTGAGAGTGTTATGTCATGGTGGTAGGGGAGCCATCCTCGTGAAGTTGCAGTATATGTTTTATCGTTTTTGGAGGTATGGAAATGAGGACTGATGAACTTAGAGTCAGCAAGTGGAATAAGGAATTTGGGGGGTGGGGGACACAGACGCAGTGGTAGGGTGACGGGGTGATGACGTCAAGGGATGCATATAGAAAAAGACTATTTGAACACTGATTGTGGCAGCAAATGTACAGTTCTGCTAAATATGATTGAACTATGCAATGATGGATGTGTAAGTCCCAAATTACAAAAAAAGCAAGTCCCAAGTAGCGAGAAAAGTAAACTTAACTCTTACAAAAATTAATATAATAAATTAATCTCTCCTCCTTAGAAATTAATTACACAATCCAGTAGGAAAAAACTGGCAAGAGGGCTGAGCCCCGGTGGCGTAGTGGTTGTGCGCGGGACTGCGGCCCACTGGGATGGAGGTTCAATTCCAGCAGTGGGGCTGGGCCACCTACTCCCACCACCCGAGGGCAGTGATGCCCAAAAAGAAAAAAACTGGCAAAAAATATGAAAATGAATTCACAATAGAGGAAATACAAGTAACAACGTCCTCGCGCGTTCTCTCTGCCCTCAAGTCAGTGCTGACTTACAGCCACCCCCTGCGGGTTTCTGAGACTGGAACTGTCTACAGGACTGGAAAGCCACGTCCTTCTCCAGTGGACCTGCTGGTGGGTTTGAACTGCCGACCATGCAGATCGCAGCCCAACACTTAACCACTACACCGCCAGGACTCCTTCCTAACATCATAAAGAACTAATTAAAAGCACAACAGTACACGTAGGCAGGAGTGGAGAGGAAGGGGGCATACTTGGTTAGCATGTGTGCACAGCTGTCTTAGGGACAATTTGCTCAGATCCGCTAAAATCTTTAAATGAACACAGCCTTTCCACACTCAGTTCCACTTCTTAGTAGGCCACCTTGAAAAACTCTGGAATGCTGCTTAACAACGCAGACATAAAGATATATACGCAGAACAACACTTGTAAAGGCTGAAAACTAAGGAATTACAGAGAATGAACTAGCTGCATGAGGTACGATGGGGCATTCAGTGTAATGAAAACCTAGATAAAGATCTTTAATAAGGTTTATCATGGAGGGGAAAGAGGTTACAGTGCCACGTATACTATATATAACAGGTACCATATCATGGGGTTCAAGAAGCTGGGGTTACATGTTGGGCTGCTAATCAACACAGCAGCAGTTCAAAACCACCCACTGCTCTGTGGGAGAAAAACGAGGTTTCTACTCAAGTAAGGAGTAACCGTCTCAGAAGCGCACAAGAGCAGTTCCACCCTACCCGCCAGGGTGGCAGGGAGTGTGGCTTAACAGACCATATAATACTCCAGCTTACTTTATCATGCCACACATTAGTTTATACCAAGTGCCTATATGTAGGAAGTTTTTATAGATAAAGATATCTGGATAGAAGTTAATTTTCTAAGAACTACAAGGATATAAAATAAACCATTAACAGTACTTACTTTTGAGAAGTAGGAAATGGGGGGCAGTAATGATCAAGATGAACTTTCGCTTCATCTGTACACTTGAATTTCTTTAATAATCACATTGTCTACTAAAATGATTTTAGTCAACAATATTGAAAGTCTAAAAGTAAATTCCAAATAAAACATACTCCCTCAACGTATATCGTGGTATAATGCTAATGTATTACATCTTTTTATATGTAAGTCCATAGATATTATTTGTGGATAATTACTTACCCCCAGGTAGTGGCTTGCTTTTATCTACATTGTTGGTCTCATAGTGGAATTCATAGCCAAAATGCTTTACTCTTCTATGCCTTAAGGATTTTTGAACTGTATAAAGAAAAGAAAGTATGTGAAAGAAATATTAGCTACCTGAAAGAGAAAGGATTGAGTTCTTACATACATCTGAAAGTCAACATTTAGGATTAGTTTATTAAAGTAACTTGTTAATTGCTAGATTACTGCTCTAATAAAATGAACTATTTTGCCACATATCTGAGTTTGTGACAGCCACACAGTGAGGGACCTGGTAGTACTGCAGACTCACCACAAGACTTTAAGTGGAACGGTCAGTGCTTAGGATTAGTGCAGAGACAGTTTCCGTACAGATATTCTAATCAACACTTAAAGGGTGTCACCCACTCAACATGGAAGAGCCAAATACAATTTACATACTGAATATGTTAAATTATTAATAAGCCTAATAAATATTTAAATATGACTTATTTGTAGAGACACTTACAAGATCACTAATGATCTGGAAAGACTCTAAGTAAAATACTATGAGCCCAACAGACCCCATTAAGATTCATGGGAGATTTTATTTATAAGAAAAAATTTAATTATACTTTACATATTATTTCCAGGGGGCTCTTTCTACATTATAATGGCATAGTATAAAAATTGATATTTCCTTATAGAAATATTTGCCTTATAATGGAAAGTCATTTGAATAGATAGTACTCATGAAGAAATTTATAAATGCTAATTAAATAAATGTGGCATAATCAACATTAATGTGTTTGGAGTTATAAATTGGGAAGTGTATAAATGTCAGTGTAAGTGCCCCTCAGAATTGCTGGTATGTCTTGCCTAACATGGGAGCCAGGGAACTTTTGGTAATTTTGAAGAACTGTTAACAGTTTCACAAATTAAAATGGGAAGGGGGAGGGGAAAAAGCAGTGAGATGGCAGGCACTTTGCAGAAACATTTAACTAACGTATTTGAAAAGTTTTACTTACCATTTTGATTATCTGTACTTTCTGTCCAGTTAATACTTTCCAAAAACATTTTCTCATCCTCAGAAGAAATAATGTCTTCCACAACCATAAGTCCTGGAGGTAAGGCCTGAAGCCCCAGTTCTTTCCACTGTACTGTGGGACACCAAATGACAATTGTCACGTGACATGATTCAGGTTCCTCTATCTAGTAGGACAGGAACCCTGCTGGCTTAGTGGTATGCACTGGGCTGCCTACCTGTCAGGACAGTAGCTGGAAAGCATCAGATGTTTATCAGCTAATCTGCTACTCTCAAGTATCAAAAGGTTTGTGACACTGCTCTGTTCTCAAATTTGAACAATTTCCAATGTTGCAAAAGTGAGCACCAACAGTCTAAGACCAATATTTCTGGATCTATTATAGAATTGCAAAGAAAACAACACTAGAAAATTCACTTTGTAAATCCCTTATAATGTGTCCAATATATTAAGTAGAGGATTAAGACTCAAGATTGTACTTTCTGATTAAAACATACACCTAAGCAGGTTAGTTCTCAAAACCGATTAGAAACACATAAAATATGGGAGTTGGTTCATCTACTTTTTTCCATGGGATAAAGAGGCTTTCCATGAAGGTTTACAAATCTCGATGGCTAATAATATTAAAATAGAAAAAGAGTGTCCTTTTTTATTTGACAAGAATGAACTCTTAAAGTTATAGCTGTAAAAGAGAACTCAGCTAAAAGAAAGAACCATTTTTTAATAGATCCCCATTGTTGACACACACAATGCCATCGAGTTACTGTTAGTGAAAGAAGTCAGACATGCCAAAAAACTGGCGCTGTCTGATCTGACTAAAACGAAATCTTTGAAACACAGAAAGGCAGAGAGACCAAAATTAATTAGTGGCTACCAGCACTTGTCAGTATGTTGTACTGTGGTGGCTTCCAGAGTGTTGTGACACTAGAAGCTAGGCCACTGCTATTTCAGAACCAGCAGGCTCACCCACCTCCTGCACAGCTTCCAGAAGAAGAGACACTAGGGAAGGGCTGAATAGTTGTCTTTGGAAAACAATGGTCAAAGAAAACCTGATGAATGGCAACCGAACATTGCCTGATAGAGATAAGCCTCCAGGTTGGGAGGCACTCAAAACATCACTGGGGAAGAGCTATTGAAGCATTTTAAGTGTCAAAAAGCAAAGATGTCACTTTGAGAACTGTGGTGTGCCTGACTGTAGTTATGGTATTTTCTACCACCTCGTACTCATGCAAAAGCCAACTCTGAATGGGGACGATCAAAGGAGAATTCATTTCTTTAAATTAGATGCAGGCTCTTTGAAGCCTGATAACTGATCCCTTTGACACCTCATGGTCACACAGGCTGATGTGCTTCTTCCATGTGAGCTTTGTTGCTTCTGAGCTAGATGGCTGCTTGTTTACTTTCAAGCCTTTAAGACCCCAGATGCTGTATCTTTTGATAGCCAGGCACCATCAGCTTCCTTCACTTTTGCTTATGCGCATATTTGTCTTCAGTTATCATGTCAGGAAGGTGAGCATCATGGAACACCAATTTAATAGAAGAAAGTGTTTTTGCCTTGAGAAAGTCCTTGAGTGGAGGTCCAATGCCCATCTGCTGCCATACTAACTATAAGTATATGCACGTAGATGAATTTTCCCATCATCATACATAAATCACTGCATGCTAGACCAGAGGATGTACACTGGTACAGATAGGAACCAGAAACATGGGAAATCCAGGACAAATGATCTCTTCAGGACCAGTGGTTGAGAGTCGTGATAGGGGGAGGGTGGAGGGAAGGTGGAGTTGAAATTACAGGGATCTACATATGGCCTCCTCTGTGGGGTATGGACAACAGGGAAGCGGATGAAGGGAGACATCAGGCAGTGTAGGATATGACAAAACAATAATTTACAAATTATCAAGGGTTCATGGGGGAGAGGGAAGTGGAGAGGAAGGGCAAATATGAGGACCTGATATCAGGGGCTTACGTGGAAAGAAAATGTTTTGAGAGTGATGATGGCAACAAGTGTACAAATGTGCTTTGCAAAAAATGGATGTGCTGGCACAGAATATCAAATGCACCATGGACTTGTCTGAAGAATGAACAAATCTGTCTCAGAAGTATGGCTAGAAGGTTCCTCAGAACAGAGGGTGGTAAGACTTCATCGTATGTGCCTGGGATATGTTATCAGGCGCAACCAGTCCCAGAGTCAGGCCATCATGCTTACTGGTGAAAGAGAGGAGTGTCCATGAGGTGGGTTCAACCAGGGACTGCAAGAGTGCACTCTAACATTGGAATGACTGAGGATGGCACAGGACCAGGCCGTGTTTCATTCTGCTGTACGGCGGGTCTCTAAGAGTGAAAGTCCATTTGACGGCACCTACCTCTCCCTGGCCCCCTCCCCCCAGGCCCCCAACTGGGGCACAAAGGAGCATTGGGAATTTACTACGAACGTGCGCTGGGTTTCTGGTGACGATGAAAACAGAAATGAGGATTGCACAACATGCTGAAGATCATTAATGTCGCCGAACTGTACATGTAAAAGCAGTGGAAACAACAGCTGTTCTGCTATTTTAGCATGATAAAATGTAAAAATAAATGAAGAAGAAAGTAAGTAGCCACACACCTTTTTCCACAAAATTCAGGTACAAGATGATCTTTTGTCCCAAGTCATCCACAATCTCTTTTCCATTGAGCGCATGGTAGGCTTTCTTGGATTCTTCGGTGGTTTTGTATCTCACAAATGAGTAGGGCTTATTAGGTGGCATTAAGAGAACATCCACAAGTCCACACTGCTCCAAAACTGGGAGCACATGGCTCCTACTCACACCGTTACCCAGGCCGCCATTGGCAACAACCAGGCACTGGAAAACACAAAGCGGAAAGTAACATGAGCCACTGATTTCAACCCTGTGTATTTTTATATCACGCTTCTATAAAAATGTAATTAGAGAAAGAAAATAAAAGGTTTCCATGTGGTGGTTATTTGGCTTGCTAATGTCCTTCAAAGCATACAACTAATTAACTAAATATTTGGGGCTGCCAAAAGTGTTGCAAATAACAATTGTGTTGTGAATAGCAATGGTTTAAATACCTTACTTCAGGAAAAGCATCTCGACAATCATAAATTACAATTAAGACATACCTTTTTATAACTTAGGAATGTAATTTAGCAGAATGAAAGGAGCCAGAAGGAGAGAGAAGGAGCGAGCTGTTAGTGTGTGGCCCCTGCTTTTATGGACCTATGGACCTGCTCCTCGTTGACAGAACCTTCCCGAGAGTCCCACAGAGCAAGCAACAGACATCAGAAAAGACACAGTTTGGGGGGTGTGGAGGGCTGCTATGCCTGCCACGTTCCAGAATATAAACTTTGGATGTGCAACCATCACACAACTTCTACTAAAAATCAAAGGTAAAGAAAGGTTCCAGGTCTAAGAAAACCCAATTAGAGATTTCATAATGTAAAAAAAAAAAAAAAAAAAAAAATCACACACATTCCCACGTCCAAATAGCTTGCAATGACAATTTTTCATTTATAAGTCGTATGTATGTGTTCTTCCTTTCAGTTTGCAGGCCCCCCCAAAATTTATTAAAGAAATCTGTGTGAGTGTGTAAGCATGCGTGCGCACAGCACATGCACGGGGTGGAAGAGTGTATGTGTGTGGGGAGGGGGGGAACATTTATATTTTATGGCTTAGCTCCAACATGGTTGGTCCTTGAAGCTAAAGCCTGCTCTACGTGGTTCTGATTAAGAACTTTAATCAGTGACATATGACTTTTAAAAAGGTTTGTATTAAAAACAAAATAAACCATTCAGAAACCACTCCTCTCCATTTCGTCTTTTTTTTTTTTTTTTTTTGGCATCACTGCCCTCCATGATGACAAAATTGCCATTTTGGTGTGATATAAATCATAGAGGAAAGGGCAGAGAGCTGAAGGGTATGTCTTGAAAGAATAGCTTCAGAGTTTGAGATTTTTGTTTTATACATATTTGGTTTGTACCCTCCTACAAGAGAACTTCAAAAAATTCATGGGAAAATTCTATTTTCTTTTCATTCTTTTTTTCTATGGACTTTTTGAAACTCCCGCTGAAGCACTGCAGAGGGTGGTGGTGATTGATTTGCTATGTATGCTATATCAAAAGAGCCGTGATAGACTAATTATTCAGCCAAACACATTTCCCAATTATAAGAAAGATGAAATAGCATTCTGAATAGTTTATTATTTTTGACATGCTCTTCAGGCCAACAATTTGAGGATCACTGTTCGAGAGATTGCTAACAATTACTGCCAACTTGAAAAAGGAATGCTATTTACAAGATCCTAATAAAAGTGTTTCTTTATAAGATATATAAGATAAAATTGGCAGTCTTGCTACAAGTTTATTCTTTTCCTTTAAAAATATGAGGGGACAACAAAAAGTGGAAAAATGACACTTTCCACAAACATTTTGAAGTTCCCCTCATATTGTGGAGAAAGAAATAATCAAATCACACATAAGATGCCACTATGGTAAAGTGACTAGGTTTTAATATGGTAAACTGAGACACCATTGACTGGGGGTTGAGGGAGGGGGTTAGAGGGGGTGTATTCCCTTCCCATTCTCCCGCCATTCCCTAGCTTGTCATGCATTCTTTCCAAAAATCAGGACATTTTAAAAAAGCTGCGGGACATGGGGAAAAACTGTTTAAGATCAGGACTGTCCCGCCAAAAGCGTGACGCTACCCTGTGGACACCAAGAAAGTAAAATGAAAGCTTTGAAAGATCCTACAGAAAAGACAGAGGCGACAAAGAAACAGGACCCATTTGTCCCCTAACTGCCTTCTTCCTTATCTCTGTGGAGGCAGAGAGAGCCAGCTATGGTTGGGGACAGAGGAGAGCGGGGTATGTCCGTTTAATCTTCTACCCACCTCACAGGCTCTTGGCTGAGACAGTAACAGGCACACAGACTTAGCCATCTCTGTCTATCATCTTATTTCATCTTTTATTGAAACTCCCCGGAGCATTAAGCTTTCATTGCAAGCGAGGCTCATTTATCTGCTAAAGTCAAACTCACTCAGTCCACCATTCCTCCCAACTTGACACTGCACAGAAGACAGAAGGATGTGAAGGAAATGACAGGTCAGGAGAAGTAAATCTCATGGCGGTTCTGCCTTCTGAGTTACAAGTCTTTGGGACTCAACTAGATAACACCTAAGTTTCCTTTCTTCTCTGAATCGGTAACCTTTATAAGCCCAAAGGAGTGGCACAAAAACACCTCATGCTCGCAGACATTC